>JAYEPQ010000004.1:20803128-21035628 GCA_036321105.1 Dracaena cambodiana | reverse complement strand
CTGAACTCTACCCCTTTTTATATATTAGGGGGAGTAACCGCTCGGATAAGATTTAAGCCAAATCCGGTAACAAATCCACGTACCGAAACACCGAGGCTGGAAACCCCGCGGGTGCATCCCGTGGGTGGCGCCCGAGGGTGTGGGACCCGCGGGACGCTCCCGCGGGACCAACCCATGGGTTGGCACCTGCGGGAGCTCCCGCAGTAAATTCCTAACCATACTCATTAGAATGTTAATGTGTTTATTAGATAACAAGTTGAGGTATACGTACTCATTAGAATCCTAACCGTTCAGTGATATCTAATATGACGCATTAGGTAAAGACAGAGGTGTCATTAAATGTGTCTCAAAACTTGACCTATTCAGAGGATCTGGTCATGATAGGAATGAGTTAACTAAACAGAGGTGATGATTAACATATTTAACCTTGGAATTTTACTATTAGATGTAACTGTTAACTTGAGAGAGAGATGATCTTCATCAGAGGTAATTTTTAACTTAACAGTATCAAAAATAAATTTATCAGAGGTTGTAATATTGGACTTGATGAAGTGTGAGTTTTCTTTTCTGTCAAAAGTGAAAACTTAACGTGATAGGAGATTTGGTTGGATTTGATCTCATATAGAAAATTAATTCAATTTTGAATTCTGATGTCAGAGGTATGATCTTAACTTGACAAATATTTTGGAGTGTCACTGGTTCTGCTAGATAAAAGTAGAGAAAAGTCTTACTATCAGATGTAAAAATCTTAACGTAATAGGAGATTTGATCGGATTTGATCTTATAAAGATAATTGATTTGCTTTTATATTCTAGTGTCAGAGTTATGATTTTAATATGACAAATATTTTATAAACTTATTAGCTCTACTAGAGAAAATTGATGAGAAAAGTTTTACTGTCAGAGATGCAATCTTAACTTGATATGGGATCGATCTGATTAGGGATTTTAGCAAACTCCTAACTATAAACGGATTTGATTAGCCTTTACCAACTACTATTTGAGGTGAGCTAACCATGCTATTTTTCTCAGTATGGTGAGTTGTTAAGAATTTCGTTTGGGCTTACATGCCAAACTATTCCTATTTTCTTTACTTTAGTAGTTTTGGACAGTGATGTATCCTTATAATCGAATAAGGATATTGTTATAATAGATTTGTCATGAAAATTTTAGAAAACCCCAAGCTATCAACGAATTTGATCAGGCTTTACCAGCTACCGTTTGAGTTGGACTAGCCATGTTATTCTCCTCAGCATGGTGAGTTATCGAAGGTTTTGTTTGGACTTAGATGCCAAACGTTCCTTCTTCTCTTTACCTTAGCAGCTTAGGGTAATTCATGCTTTACCCTCAGGATGATGGGGTTGGCGAGAAACTGGTTCTCCTCCAGTTATTTTGATGGTGTTGGATAGTTTATACTTTTACCCAGTATGATAGGTTGGCGAGAAACTGGTTCTCTTTTCATTACCTTGATGGTGTTGGGCAGTTCATACTTTTACCCCCAGCATGATAGGTTAACGAGAAACTGATTCTCTTTATATTACCTTGATGGTGTTGGACAGTTCATGATTTTACCCCAGTATGATAGGATTGGCGAGAAATTTATTCTATTCTCGTTACCTTGATAGTGTTGGGCATTTTATACTTTTACCCAGCATGATGGGTTGGCAAGAAATTTATTCTCTTCCCATTGTCTTGACGATATTGGGAATTTCATACTTTTACCCCAGCATGATAGGTTGGCGAGAAATTTATTCTCTTCCCATTGCCTTGATGGCATTGAACAATTCATGCTTTTACCTCAGTACGATGGATTGGTGAGAAACTTATTATCTTCCCATTACCATGATGGTATTGGGCATTTCATACTTTTACCCCAACATGATGGGTTGTCGAGAAATTTATTCTCTTCCCGTTAACTTAATGGCATTGGGCAATTCATACTTTTACCCCAGCATGATAGGTTGACGAGAAATTTATTCTCTTTCCATTACCTTGATGGCGCTAGGCAATTCATGCTTTTACTCCCAGCATGATAGGGTTAGTAAGGACTTCGTTTGGATTTATATGCCAAACGTTTTCCCTATCCATAGTCATAGAAATGTAAGATCCATTTTCATTTTGTGCCTCAAGCTAGGGTGAGAAGCTACATCTCAGCGGCGACCAACATTTCTTTATTTGTTGTGTTGAAGAGGAGGTTGGATGACTTTATTCCCTTAAAAATAATATTTCTTCAGGAATTTTTCGTTAATCGGCATCATCATCCGGTCACCGTGTTGATTAATCAACCGTCGTATAAGTTTCTTAACTTCATCTTTAATCGACTCTATTAGCTCTAAACAGAGTCTTCTTTGATACTACTTTACTGGTTTTGTATCTGGTTTAATATTTAGCCAGTGCAAAGCAACTTGAGGGTCTTATGGGCCTGGGGTTGGTTTCATCACCCATGTTCACTCAAACCACCTTGTCTTCGATAGGCGGTTCGCACAGTTCAAAATACATGCTCCATTGGACATTGGGACATTTGACTAATGATTCATCTTAAGGAAGAGTTAGCTCATTATTTTCGTCTGGAGTCAGGCTGAAAAGCATCATATTCGTAACCAACCCATTGGATAGTACCCCTAGACTGATATCTGAGTCCTTATCAGAGTTTTCTGTGTTTGGCAGATCCGATTATTTATAATCGAAGTATCATGTGTCGTGATATATCGCAACTCCCTGTTGGTTTTGTGATGGTAATCTGACATTTTTCTTTTGAACATGAAGGAGCAAAGTATGTTTTGACGCTTTGCCAAAATTTAATCTTGGCCTTTAGATGAAGATATACCCTATTTTCATCATTCGAAATGATTTTATTCAATAATGATAGAATTGAAGGGTTTTCTAATTTTCATCTTCAGCATTATTAGACAGAGTCACATATGATCAAACTCTTCCGAAAAGAAATAGGTTGAATCGACCCTGACTTTGTCTTCCTCGAGTTGGTCGAGACTGAGCTTAGAGTGATTTAAGTCTCAAGCTATTTGACTCTCAATTTGATGAGTTGAAGGTGACATGTAAACATTGTACCACCACTCGCGATAATTGTCGACAGTTTCACCGTAAATGTTGTTGCATTTCACAATGGGCTTTAAAAGAATGCAAGTATCATCCCCAGTGATGCAGACACAATGGTCATGAGCCTCACATGAAACTTTAGCTTTTAAGTGGGCTCTTTTTAGAGGAAGTTCCTCTCATGTGTGTCTTATATACTACACAACCTTGAAAATAAGGCTTGTGCTTTTAGCCTTGGTTGCAACATGGATGTAACTCCGAAAATGAGCCCATGTGATGATTTGAACACATGAATACCAACTTCAGACTTCTGTGAAGTGAGACATATGAGTGTGATGACAAACCTCAAATGCCATCTGAGTCATACGAGTGTCATGACCAACCTCGCATGGGAGCTGAGACATGTGAGTCTCATGCCAAGCCTCGTTTAGGAGCTGAGACATGCAAGTATTATTTTGAACTCTGTACTGAGGCTGAGCTTTGTGTGAAACTTTGAATTACGTGAGTTGCACATATTCATCTTCCGGATAGATAGCAAGATGGCATGAGAGATCTCTTGCCATGATTGATGTTTTATCTTGGAATAAACCTTTATCGGTTTGGTTAATTGCCATGCTGCAAGTTTCACAATGATATGAGGAAATGGAGAAGCCTTGAGAACTTTGCAGATCTCATTCACCACCCCCAATTGAATCCATTCTTAATGCAGAGGAAAAAATTAACTTTTTTGGTGATTTGCTAAGCCTGTAGTAGGTTGAAGTGTTTTCAAAGATTGGGAGGAAAACTGTCCATTTTTATTTTTGAGCCATCAGATGTATCATGTATTTGTCCACCACCTCAGAGATGTTGTCAACATTAGTATCATCACCCTTAAGGTTTTTTTTTATAAAAAAAATAGTATCCAAGCATCATACAGTTAATGTATTTATCTCGAATTTTTTTTACGGTATCTAAGCATCATACAGTCAACGTATCCATCTCAGATTTTTTTTTTAACAGTATCTAAGCATCATACAGTCAATATATTCATTTCAATTTTTTTTCAATAGTATTGTCAATGTATTCATCTCAAAAAAACAATTTCAATAGTATCTGAAAATCATACAGTCAATGCATTCATCTCATATTTTTTTTAATAGTATCCGAGCATCATATAGTCAATATATTCATCTCAGATTTTTTTAACAAGTTCCCTTTATGTATGAAAACCACCAACTCTTTTAAGAGGGTTCTTACCATCACTTAACAAGTGCCAAATAATTTTATGGCAGTATGGACATGTAGCATCTGCACCAAATCAAACAAGGGTACATAAATGATGCACTTCACGTGGCCGACTGTTTCAAAGCCCCCACTTGGCACATACCTATCCACCAATGAATGATAAGAAACTTGATCTCTCTTGAGCATTTCATCAAAAAGATGCCGGGCGAGGTCCAAGCTTGGTGCAAGGACTCGTTGAGCTTGGCAACAGCAATGACTTGGGGAAACATACGGAGCCTTGTAGTTGATGCCGTGCTTGAAGTCAGTGGGGGCACTACTCAATAATCTGAGTGATTTACTTTGCTCGATTGTGGTAATCGCAACCTCAACATCCTTTGACACATCATCATGGTACATGAGGCAGCAGGCCATTACTACTTGTGGCAGGGATCACACTTTGCCATCATGAAAGAAGGCTAAAGGGCACCGTTTTGTGCTCACAGCAACAAAGTGCTGCTCGTGGTAGGGAGCGTAGGAGGAGAGCATGAAGTGACCCCTTCAGTAAGTAACAAGATTAGTCTGGAACTCGGTGACATCAATATTCAAGGTACCACAAAACTTGAGAGAGGTCATCAGAGATGACATAACTTGAGAAATCAGTCTTTTGATATTGGTGTAGGTTGGCCTCTCAATATCAAAAGACCCTTTACATATATCATAAATGGCTTCAATGTCTAGAAGAACTGCAACCTCAGTGTGCTCTAGAAGAGAGTAGGTTGAAACCACACTATTGCACGGCTTAACAACAGAACCAGAGACCTGAGGTACCAGGTAGACAGTGAACCCAAGAACTTCTTCCCATAGTCAATCAAAAACGTCCTAAGGAAAGAGAGTTGATCCAGTGCCTCCAGGGGTTAAAGTCCCTCACTAGCATTTCATCAAACATCTTGTGGGCATCTCCTAACATCCCACAATTTGGAAGACCAGTGATCAGGACATTTAATGTGATCAAATTTGGATTCAAAATCTCTCGAAAGAGGTTACTGGCATCTCGGCTGCAGCCGTAGCAGAAATAGACATTGAGAGATAGTTCATGGCTGCAAGGGGACTACAATGTTGCGGTTCGTATTGAACTCATGCAAAGCAATTAGCATCATTGAGAGATGGCTTACACTATTATCTCTCAAGGAACCACACCATTCAGATTGGAGATGGTGATAAAGCTATTTCTTTCCCTTGTAAAATTTATGGGGTATTTACTGGTTTGTCCTTCAAATCTTTATATATTATGATTTTGCCCCCCAAATCTTCATATTTAGGATTTTGCCCCCCAAATCTCATAAGTTACAACAATTTAGTCCCCCTCTCTAATACAGTTAAATATTTGACCATTTTACCCCTCTTTTCCTCTTCTATTTTCCTCCTCTCTTCTTCTTCTCTCTTCCTCCTCTCTTCTCATTTTCTTCATTATTTTTCCTCTCTTCTTTCAGTATTTAACTGTGTTAAGGAAGAGAGGAGAAGAGAGGAGGAAGAGAGGAGAAAGAAGAGAGGAGAAATAATGAAGAAAAGGAGAAGAGTGGAGAAAGAGAGAAGAAAAAGAGAGGAGGAAAATAGAAGAGAAAAAGAGGGGTAAAATGGTCAAATTTTTTACTGTGTTAGAGAGAGGGACTAAATTGTTGTAACTTATGAGATTTGGGGGGCAAAATCCTAAATATGAAGATTTGGGGGGCAAAATCATAATATATAAAGATTTGAGGGACAAACCAGTAAATACCCCAAAATTTATTATTTTTATCATTGTCATTATTGGCAGCCTTTCTGGTAAGTAGGCATAAAGTTTTGAGACATTGCTCGCCTTACAGCGATCGACAACTGGCAGGTGCATGAGTTTTGAGACATTGCTCGCTCCGAGCATTTTATTAATGGCAACAAAATGTGCTGCTCCTTGTTCATGGCAGAAGGAAAAAACAACACACCCCTTCAAACATTTCCTTTTCAATAATTTGCAAGCACTGTAAGGAGAGCAAACCTCGAATATACAATAGGTCACACAACCAGTATTGCCTGATGGTTGCAGTATCCTTACTTTCAGCCTAGGGGCTTTCTGTGCGCTGTTCATATTGCTCGCTTGTAATTTGTTGATTAACATGTCATAATTCCTTTATTATTATTATTATTATTATTATTATTATTATTATTATTATTATTATGCAGTAGCGCCCCACCCCACAGCTACGCGCACAGGTTAGCGCATGCAGCTGCAAGGGCCCGGGGCGTGGGCCCCACTACTTTGCCACTTTTTTTGGCATTTGCATATGCCTCCCCGCTTGCAGGTGCGCGGGTGGCACTCTGCGTGCGGGTGGGCCCCTCGCGATTTGTTTTTCTTCTTTTTTTCTTTTGTTTACTTTTTTTTCGATCGCAGGCGCGCTTGCACGCGGGTGACCCGCAGGTGCAACCCCACGGTGGCAACCCGCGAGTGCACCTTGCGGGTGCAACCACATGGGTACCACTTCTTTTTTTCTTTTTTGTTTGTTTTTTTATATTATTTTTTTTGGCCCGAGAGGGCTGCAGAGCTGGGGTGCCTATGGGCGTGCAGGTGGGCCCCCGTGCGAACCGGCGTGTTGTTGCTAGAATTTTTTCACAGATCGCCTCTTTTGTAATGTTGATCATCTCTTTCGTAATGTTGACGCGTGCCCGTTGGGTTGAGTCTTGCGTCTTCTTTGACGGTAAGTTTGAATTGGGGATAGGCCATGACAACCATATCCTTATTTAGAGGCGATAACGCCTTTTTTTTACAGACGATAACGTCTTGTTTTTTATTATGAGCGATTACGCCTCATTTTTTTTAACAGGCGATGATGCCTTGTTAATTTTAGTGGGCGATGACGCCTCACTTTTTTTCGGCCATCACCCAGCGATGATTCCTAGGTTCAAGCCAGAGGGATTTGATGATCGGATTGCGCCGCCGAGACTCCCACTGTGGTCACCAATTCTTGTACGCTCGAAAAATGGTAGATTTCCTTACATTGCGATTTTGATTTTAAATATAATGGTAAAAGAAAATTACAATAAAAAAGATCAAGATTACAAGAATAGAAAAAATTAATTTGATTTCCTTTTTTTAATTGGTGGGATCTGGTAGCAATGAAGCCTTACTGATGCACTCCGTTGACAATCCAATCTAGATTGGAAAGAGACTCCTCTCTACGAATACTGGAAGGAGACCTGCTCTTTGGAAATTCTCTGTTCCGTTGGACTTTGGTCTCCAGCAAAAATCCCTCTTTCATCTGAACTCTACCCTTTTTTATATATTGAGGGGAGTAACCACTCGGAAGATCTAAGCCAAATCCGGTAACAAATCAATGTAACCGAAATACCAAGGCGGGCAACCACGCAGGTGCATCCCGTGGGTGGCGCCCGAGAGTGTGGGACCCACGGGATGCTTCCGTGGGACCAACCCGCGGGTTGGCACCCATGGGAGCTCCTGCGGGAAATTCCCACGGGTGGCACCTGCAGGAGCAACCCGCGGGAAGCTCCCACGGGTGCAGCCCTTAATATTTTTCATATTTTGTCTACAATATGTGTGTGTGTGTGTGTGTGTGTGTGAGCGGCCAACTCAGGAAATATTGCGTGAGTTAGAAACAAAACTATAATGATCCAATAATTTTTTTTTAATTTTTTTTACAATTACTATCTCTACCTCCTTAACTTTTTTCGAATTAAATTTCATAAATTTTGGAGTTCATTAACCCTTTCATTAAGTGTATACAAAATATTTTATTAATTGAAAACTATTAATTTTGTGTTAACTTGATGGAGGACCAAATCTAAATTAAAACCCAAGAAATTGGATATGAGTGAACCCTAGGGGTTCGAGATCATAATCCAAATTTTTTTTTAAAAAAGATTATTAGAGATAATGGAAATAAACCGTAGTTCAAGTAACTTGCATGAACTGTCAGGTCATTTTTATTTTTCATATATATATATATATATATATATATATATATATATATATATATATATGAGTAAACGGGAAATTCATTAGCGGTGAAGGGAGTTTCTTCACTAACACTTAAGTGGCCCAATAAAATAATTACACGTGGCGCCACTCAAGATAACAAATAAAAGATGAAAGTAGTTATGAGGGGAGATAAAAGATTTGATTTAGATTCGATACATTCAGTGGCACCACATGTTATTATTTTGTTAGGTCACGTGATCACTAGTGAAGGAACTCTTTTCATCACCAGTGAATTTCTCTCCCTCTCTCTCTCTCTCTCTCACTCTCTCTCTCTCTCTCTCTCTCTCCCTCTCTCTCTCTATATATATGAGGAAACCGGAAAATTTATGTCATAGGAGGGGCTCCCTCCTATGACGCTTAGGTTGACCAACATGATCTTTACATGTGGAGGATTTTTTTGGAAGCATTAGGTGAAGGGTTTTTTTTTAAAAAAAACAGCAGTCTTTTTAGTTCGTATGGTCAATATATATGTAAAGATCATATTGGTCCATCTAAGCGTCATAGGAGGCTTGTATGACATAGTTTTCTTGTTTCTTATATATATATATATATATATATATATATATTGATTTTGATTTGACAAATGTATTATATATATTTTAGAAATTTATAACATTTAATAATAATTTTGTTTTATTTGTCAAGTATTTTTTAACTGAAAGTCAAATTATCATTATTTTTAATCGAATGAACTTATATGCACATAAGATATTTTTTTAAAAAAATTTAAAATTTTAATGTTATCTAAAGTTTAAAATAATCAGATTATAAATAGTCTAGCGTTTCACATCTCGCCGCACATTTTCTCTCCCAAGCAACTCCTCAAATGACAAGATCCCGCTCTGCCTCTCGTTCTCTCACTCTGTCGCTTGTTCTCTTGCTCTGTGCACGCTCTCGGCTTTGCCGTGTGCAATCCAGCTTCGCCGCATGCGCCTCTGCCTCCAGCACTTGCCTTCTCTACAAACAGAACCAACCCCTACCCTCTTTTCCTCTCTACCTCAGTAACCCTCTCTCTCCGTGATTGGAACCCCACCCCCTCCCCTAGCCCTCGCATGAACGGAACACAGCTCCTCCCCTCTTTCCCTCCAAGAGTAGCAAACATAATCCACCCCCTACACAATCCAGCAAACTAACACCTCTGTGACCCTCCTCCTGCCCTCTTCCCCTTCAAGAGTAGTAAAGCCAATACCTCTGCGAACCATAGTCTCTCCTCACCTACCTTGCAATCTCTAGGGTATGTATTTAAAAACTTATCCTTCTTAATTTTGTGGAATTTTATTTATGGACTTGTTAGCATGATTATTCAAGTTATATTCATGTTGGCTTATTTTGTTATTTCTTTTTGTTTTCTCCATATTATATTTCCATCATAAGAAGCATGAAAGGGTGGTATTGTAATTAATGGATATCATCTGCAACATCTTATTTATCATGATAAATAAAAAAACTAAATAACATAAATGCAATTTAAATATTTACATAGTTTTTATAAGCAATTTGGAGAAAATACAATTTGTCACAACTTGATTTAAAAGCATAACTTATTACTAGAATCTTGTTTTTGGTGTTGGAACCTTAGGTAGCCCAGATCAAGTTTAGAAAGTAAAATCTAACATACTTAAGCCAATTCAATCTTGGAAATTTTTCAGAACTTTAGGGGGACTTTAATTGCATTCTCACGATTGGTTCCTTCATTAGAAAACAAAACATAGGAAAACTTCTAATTAATCTTATTTTGCTAATTCAATTAACAATTTTTTCTCCCATAATTAGGAATTAGGGTTTTAAATGAAATTAGTGAAAATATGTAAATTTTAGCGGGTTACAACTTTTGGGCCTTAAAATGATACAGTTGCTTAGTTTGATGGTATGGAAAACTTTAATCAATTCTAATTTTACTTCTAAGTTTATTTTATCCAGTGTTGTTTCTTTTTAATTTTTAGGGTGTTATTAGGGAATATTTCTAATCACAAGTTACAATTTCATGGTATTGAAATGATATGACTTCTTAATTTGTTATTATGTTAATCATTGACAATTTCAATGTTAAGTCAATTAGATCTAGTGTTATTTCGTTATTTCTTTTTAATTTTTAAGGAAAATCAATTCAGTATTATTAGAGGAAATTCCTAATATTAAATAGCATGACTTCTTAATTTGATATTATGCTACTTAATCCTAATCTCAGTGATATCTTAATTCGATTATGTATTGTTTCTTCTTAATTTTTAAGGAAAATCACCTAGCAACGGTTGTTATTGACCATTGTAATTAGTTATGGAATGGTTCTTCCGAATAGTTGTCATTAGATTAGTAATAAATCCTTAACCATTGTAATGTATTTGAACATATTATAGCGATTTTTATAACCATTGTAATTGGCATATAAAAATTACAATCGTTTTCATAACCATTATTATAATAGATATGTATAACTTGCAACGATTTTCATAACCATTGTAGTAGGTAAGTATGAATTGCAACGGCTTCTGATAACTGTTGCAAGATGATTGTAAAATTTTCGCTTATCATTTTTATTGATTTGCAACAGTTTTGTGTAGTAGTTATTACAACCCTTGCAGTTAAGATTACAATAGTTGTATATAACCAATACAACTTTATTCTTATGTAGCAGTAATAACAACTGTTGCAATATCCAATCAAAACCGTTGCAAATATCTTTTGTAACAGTGGCAAGTACAGCAGATGTCAAAACCATTGCAAATAGATTTTTCATTGGTTTTGTTATCGAAGGCAACAATTATCAACTACTGCAAAGATATCCTTTTTTTTTGTATACTGTAATATAGGAATGGTGCAGCCACTACATATCCTGGTTACTATATATTATATTCAAATACCGTAACGAATGTCAGACCTCAACAAGTCTCTACAATTCATAAAAATAATTCCAAGAAATACGATACAAGAAACTTTTTGGACACCACAACAAAGTTCAATCGCAAGTCATTGACTTTTGATCAAAAAGAAGGTAATAACATAGAGAAATCATTTGAATTTAGAAAAGAGAGATCAATACTTGCTTTACCATTTTCTTTAACTTTTCCTACTGAAGCGCTCATGCTAGGGTTGCAACCGGATATGGATGTATATGGATAAATTTTAATATTTGTATCCGTATCCCATAGGGATCTGATTATATCTGTGGATATCTGAAACCAGTTGCAAACCTAGCATGGATGCTTCACTAGGAAAAAGTTGAAGAACGTGATAAAGGAAGTATTGATCTCTCTTTTCTAAATTCAAATGATTTATCTATTCTATTACCTTCTTTTTTATCAAAAGTCAATGACTTATGATTGGGACTTTGTTGTGGTGTCCAAACAGTTTCCTATATCATAATCATTGGAATTTTCTTGTATTATAAGGATTTATTGATGTCTGACATCCTTAGCGGTATTTGAATGCAATACTTACTAGGATTTGTAGAGGTTGCACCATGCCTGCACACAGTATACAAGAAAATGGGGTCTCTAGTGATGGTTGACATCCGTTATACTTGTTGTTGTTGTTGCAGAAGATATTTACAACAATTTTAATTGAATTTCAACAGTTGTTATAATTGTTACATTAGAATAAATTTGTAATGGTTATGTACAACCGTTGCGATCTTTACCGCAAGGGTTATAACAACCGCTACACAAAACTATTGCATATAAATAGTAACAATTAAGTAAAAAATTTATAATCATCCTACAACAGTTATCAGAAATCATTACAATTCACACTTGTCTATTACAATAGTTATGAAAATTATTGCAAGTTATACATGTCTAATATAATGGTTATGAAAACCGTTACAATTTTTATACACCTATTACAATAGTTATAAAAATCGCTGCAATAGGTTCAGATATATTGTAACGATTAAGGAACTGTTACTAATCCAATGACAATAGTTTGGAAAAACCATTGCATAACTAATTACAACAGTCACTAACAACTAGGTGTTTTGCAATATTTATAAGCAAGCTGAGTAAATTAATTGCAACAATTATATAACCGTTGCAATTAGAAATATATATTATAATATTTCCTGTACACCAATATTTATACAGAATATTTATCAAATGAAATACATCAACAACAATAGCATGAGCCCATTGTGTCCCCAATACTTGGACTAAGCATTCACATATGAAATGCATGAAATAATTTACGAATAACAAAAAAGAAACAACCAAGTTAGTATAATCAAGTTTGAAATATGTAATAAAAATTCAAAATAAATACAGACTATTATTCTAAAACATTAACAATAAAAACAACTCATAATTATGGATGTTTCTACAAATACTAAACAAAATATAATTATTATGTTTCACCAAATGAAACTGAATAGGATTATCATATGTCATCCTTTTCTATACCATAGCATCTTCACCTCTTTCTACATCAGGATTATCATCATCTTGCCCCACATGTAAAAACAATTTATAAGAACAATTAGAATAATAAAACTTACGATTATTTATGCACTATATATGAATATATGAAAACAACTAAATTCCAGTGGTTAAATATGAATATTAAAAAGATTATTTAATTTAAATAATCAAATATCTTACAACTATATCATTATTGAAATATTATGTATTAAACATATTTAAATGAAATAATAATAACCTAAAAACATAAGAAATATATGTAACTACTAAATCACTACTAACAAATTATGAATTTCTATATGTCAAATTTTTTTGATTGAAATCTTCACATTCATTAAATAACTACTGACAAATTATGTTGTTACATATAACACATGGAAATTATGCATGTTAAACAAAGAAAAAGGATATAATAAAACAGAATTCAAGCTCCACTTCAAATATTGATATAAATAGTAATGCATTTAGCATCCAACAAGAGCTTATGACTATTTATATTAATTTCTATTAGTTTTTGCATAAGAGCTTTAGAAAAAAGTAAAGTGAGTGATATATTTTTAGTTCTATGTTGTACTATGCTATAGTAATAAACTATTTATTAGGCTTTAATTATATAATATTCGGTTCTATGCTCTCCTGAGCTCTTTTTAAGTCTTTTGTCTGTCAATGAAATCTAATCAAATGATAGTGTATATTTGTTATGGTAGATTTTTTTTGTGGGGAATTATGATTGAAGCACAATGAATGTCTAAATTTGCAACTAGTGACTTGAATCAAATCACTCACAATCAAGTGTAAAATTCTGAAGTATTACTCTCATATTGCTCAGGCACCAAGTATCAGTTTAGCTCCTTCAGTGCATCAAATTGAAAAGATTATACTCTAATTCATGGGATCATTCAGTGTATTGATCAGTAAGAAACCATAGTTATTATATATATTATTGAAAACCCCAGTCAAAAGCAACAGCTACCTTAGAATATTAAAAGTTACAAGTCAATTTAACAATGTTCATCAAAATATTAAAAGTATGATATACTTTACTATCGATAGATACAAGCACAAGATGTTGGACACTAGAATCATCGAAAATCCATATATATTGACCGGCCATGTAAGTATCTTATGAATACAGAACTCGATTAAGACTAAGTAGGAAAAACTCCAAGAACTTTAATATTTTTTCTCTATAAACTTATTAATTTTATGTCAATACCACTTGGTCTCTAATTTCACTAAAATCCACATATTACGTTATCGGAAAGATTAATGACTTGATTTAAAAACATAGCAAATATCTACTTTCCAATATTTTTACATATATATTTTTTGAGTAAAACATAGGAAATCAAATACTGAGTATTTAGAAAATTCAAGGAGTGGGTATTTACTGGATTTTAATACAATCTATTAATCTTTCCATTAATATCGGTTGGTGTTTTTCATGAAATTTGAAGGTTCGTTAGGATTAATTATATAATACAAAAAACCATATGGGAATTTCAAAAAAAACATGATACTTTATGGTGTTTCTCTACTTTAGCCTAACAAAAAAAAAAAAAAAATCTCTTTCTTCCATAAAGCAAGGGGAGAGTATTGTATAAGAGAAGCAATAATTGAAATTTTCTGATAAAATTTAGGTGACTTAAATAAATATCCTTTAAAAATATGAAAATATCATCTCAGTACCAATTAATATTGAAGTCAGCTATTTTGGAACTAAACAAGATTAATTAAAACTTCAGCTACTTGAAACTGAATAGAGTAGTTTAATTAATCCTTACAGTTTAATTACAATGATATGAACACCTATCTTGGTGAAATCTTATAGTATTTTATTTAAAATAATTCTTGAGAGCGCCCATGACTTGGTTCATACCACAGGTTGTTGCCTCTTGTATTGGATCACTATTTCATGCAAACTAATTTTCAAATTTTTTTATTACTTTTATTTAACATATTTTAAAAGTATAAATTGAGATAGTAGACATACTTAATATGGTTAATGTTTCCTAATTACCTCACCATTACATAAATTATTGAACCTTAATTAATTTTTAAATATTACGACATTAGCTACCGATATCATTGTTATTTTACTTGATTATATAATATTTATTCTACATGAGAAATGGGTGGAGGGCAAGAATATGATTCACATGAACATATTAACATAGGTAAACATATATAATTTTTTTTGAGAAGTGGAAGGATGAAAACCTCACTTGTTAGAGGTAATAGAAAATTAGAGATGTTTGTCATTATAAAAGAAAAATTCAAACCTCACTATAATTTTTTTTTCCTAATCAAACTTACACATTGATATTTATAAAGGATGGGATTATTATTCTCATGATACATACCCATCAAATATTTGCTTATTCAACAGAAATTTAAAATTAACTCTTTTTCTTATTAAGCACCCTTTTTGAGCATTTCATCCTCCATTTACAATTTCTACAGTAATTAACATTATCCTCTAGTAACACTGAACTGATTTTCCTTAAAATTAAGAAGAAACAAAACATAATCAAATTAACTTAATACTGAAATTAGGATTGATTAGCATAATAAAAATTAAGCAATTATATCATATAAAGACCCAAAAATTGTAACTTGTTATTAGAAATATTCACTAATAGTTATTAGAAATATTCTCTAATAATATTGTATTGATTTTCCTTAAAAATTAAAAAGAAACAACACTGAATTAAATTGACTTAGTATTGAAATTAGGAATTATTAGCATAATATTAAATTAAGGAATTACATCATTTCAAGACCTAACATTGTAACTTGTGATTAGAAATATCTGCTAATAATACTCTAAAAATTAAAAAGAAATAACAGTGAATCAAATTAACTTAGAAGTGAGATTAGGATTTATTATAATTATTCTTACCTTCAAATTAAGCACTTATATCATTTCAAGACCCAAAATTGTAACCCGCTAAAATTTACATATTTCCACTAATTTCAGACAAAACCCTAAATTCCAAATTATGGAGAAAAAATTTGTTACCTGAAATTAGCAAAATGAGATTAATTAGAAGTTTTTCTATGTTTTGTTCGCTAATGAAAGAACTAACACTGAGAATACAATTAAAGTCCTCCTAAACTTCCAAAAAAATATCAAGACTGAATTTGCTTAAACAAGTTAAATTTACTTCCTAAACTTGATCTAGGCTACCTAAAGTCACAATACCAAAAATAAGATTATGGTAACAAGTTACGCCTTTAAATCGAGTTACGACGAATAGTATTTTCTCAAAATTACTTATACAAATTGTGTAAATATTTAAATTGTGTTTATGTCATTTAGTTTTTTATTTATTCTAATAAGTAAGATGTTGCAAGTGATATCCACTTATGTACAATAGCATTTTTTTCATGCTTTCATGATATAAAAATAACATGGAAAAAAAATAACAAAATAAGCCAATATGAATAAAACTGGAATAAATATGCTAACAAGTCTAGAAATAAAATTCCATAAATTTAAGAAGGACAAATTTTTAAATGCATACCCTAGAGATTGCAAGGTGGGTGAAGAGGGACTGGGGCTCGCAGAGGTATTGGGTTTGCTACTCTAGGAGGGAAAGAGGTTAGGATGTGGGTTTCGGAGGTGTTAGGTTTGCTAGATTGTGCAAAGGGTGGATGTTTGCTGCTCTTGGAGGGGAAGAGGGGAGGAGTTGTGTTCCGTTCACAGAGGGGGCAAGAATCATGGAAGTGGAGAGGAAAGGAGGATCAATGGGGAGGGGGCAGGGTTCTGATTGTAGAGAGAGAGAGGCTCATGGAGGCAAAGAGGAAAAGAGGGCAGGGGCTAGTTCCATTTGCATTGAATGCGAGTGCTAGAGGCGGAGGTGCATGCGGCAGAGCAGCATTTCATGCGGCTGAACTTGAGAATGAGGGGTGGAGCCAAAGAACGAGTGATGGAGCTGGAGAACGAGTAATGGAGCAGGATGTTGTAGTTTAAGGAGTTGCGTGGGAGAGAAAATGTACGGCTGATATGAAACTCTAGACTATTTATAATCTAAAATTTTTTATTTTGTATGACATTAAATTTTTAATTTTTGTTAAAAGAAAATATCTCATGTAATTAGATTAAATATAATAATAATTTGAGTTTTAGTTAAAATGTATTTGTGAAATTAATATAAAATTAATAATAAATGTTATATATTTGTAAAATATGTATAATATATTTGTCAAATAAGAAGAAAAATCTATTTAATATTAAATACTATATATATGAAAACAATATATCTATACTCTCGATAAATTACATAATATCAATATCCTAAGTTGTTCTCTTTTAAAAATGAAACACAAGAATTATAATAACTCCAATAAATCAAAATAATGAAGTAAATTTTTTAAAATATTTTTAACTTAAAGTTTTTTGATTTCTTATATGTTAAAAGGCTTTTTATAATCTAAAATGTACTAGTAACGGAGCAAGATGTTGTAGTTTGAGGAGTTGCGTGGGATAGAAAATGTACGACTGATATGAAACCCTAGACTATTTATAATCTAAATTTTTTTATTTTGTATAACATTAAATTTTTAATTTTTTTTAAAAGAAAATATCTCATGTAATTAGATTAAAGATAATGATAATTTGAGTTTGAGTTAAAATGTATTTGTTAAATTAATATAAAATTAATAATAAATGTTATATATTTGTAAAATATGTATAATATATTTGTCAAATAAGAAGAAAAATCTATTTAATATTAAATATTATATATATGAAAACAATATATCTATACTCTCGATAAATTACATAATATCAATATCCTAAGTTGTTCTCTTTTAAAAATGAAACACAAGAATTATAATAACTCCAATAAATCAAAATAATGAAGTAAATTTTTTAAAATATTTTTAACTTTAAATTTTTTTGATTTCTTATATGTTAAAAGGCTTTTTATAATCTAAAATGTACTAGTAACGGAGCAAGATGTTGTAGTTTGAGGAGTTGCGTGGGATAGAAAATGTACGACTGATATGAAACTCTAGACTATTTATAATCTAAAATTTTTTATTTTGTATAACATTAAATTTTTAATTTTTTTTAAAAGAAAATATCTCATGTAATTAGATTACAGATAATGATAATTTGAGTTTGAGTTAAAATGTATTTGTTAAATTAATATAAAATTAATAATAAATGTTATATATTTGTAAAATATGTATAATATATTTGTCAAATAAGAAGAAAAATCTATTTAATATTAAATATTATATATATGAAAACAATATATCTATACTCTCGATAAATTACATAATATCAATATCCTAAGTTGTTCTCTTTTAAAAATGAAACACAAGAATTATAATAACTCCAATAAATCAAAATAATGAAGTAAATTTTTTAAAATATTTTTAACTTTAAAATTTTTTGATTTCTTATATGTTAAAAGGCTTTTTATAATCTAAAATGTACTAGTAACAAAGCAGAGGAGTTGCGTGGAAGAGAAAATGTACAACTGATATGAAACCCTAGACTATTTATAATCTAAAAATTTTTATTTTGTATAACATTAAATTTTTAATTTTTTTTAAAAGAAAATATCTCATGTAATTAGATTAAAGATAATGATAATTTGAGTTTGAGTTAAAATGTATTTGTGAAATTAATATAAAATTAATAATAAATGTTATATATTTGTAAAATATGTATAATATATTTGTCAAATAAGAAGAAAAATCTATTTAATATTAAATATTATATATATGAAAACAATATATCTATACTCTCGATAAATTACATAATATCAATATCCTAAGTTGTTCTCTTTTAAAAATGAAACACAAGAATTATAATAACTCCAATAAATCAAAATAATGAAGTAAATTTTTTAAAATATTTTTAACTTTAAAATTTTTTGATGTCTTATATGTTAAAAGGCTTTTTATAATCTAAAATGTACTAGTAACAAAGCAGAGGAGTTGCGTGGAAGAGAAAATGTACAACTGATATGAAACCCTAGACTATTTATAATCTAAAAATTTTTATTTTGTATAACATTAAATTTTTAATTTTTTTTAAAAGAAAATATCTCATGTAATTAGATTAAATATAATAATAATTTGAGTTTTAGTTAAAATGTATTTGTTAAATTAATATAAAATTAATAATAAATGTTATATATTTGTAAAATATGTATAATATATTTGTCAAATAAGAAGAAAAATCTATTTAATATTAAATATTATATATATGAAAACAATATATCTATACTCTCGATAAATTACATAATATCAATATCCTAAGTTGTTCTCTTTTAAAAATGAAACACAAGAATTATAATAACTCCAATAAATCAAAATAATGAAGTAAATTTTTTAAAATATTTTTAACTTTAAAATTTTTTGATTTCTTATATGTTAAAAGGCTTTTTATAATCTAAAATGTACTAGTAACGAAGCAGAGGAGTTGCGTGGAAGAGAAAATGTACGACTGATATGAAACCCTAGACTATTTATAATCTAAAAATTTTTATTTTGTATAACATTAAATTTTTAATTTTTTTTAAAAGAACATATCACATGTAATTAGATTAAAGATAATGATAGTTTGAGTTTGAGTTAAAATGTATTTGTTAAATTAATATAAAATTAATAATAAATGTTATATATTTGTAAAATATGTATAATATATTTGTCAAATAAGAAGAAAAATCTATTTAATATTAAATATTATATATATGAAAACAATATATCTATACTCTCGATAAATTACATAATATCAATATCCTAAGTTGTTCTCTTTTAAAAATGAAACACAAGAATTATAATAACTCCAATAAATCAAAATAATGAAGTAAATTTTTTAAAATATTTTTAACTTTAAAATTTTTTGACTTCTTATATGTTAAAAGGCTTTTTATAATCTAAAATGTACTAGTAACGGAGCAGGATGTTATAGTTTGAGGAGTTGCGTGGGAGAGAAAATGTACGACTGATATGAAACCCTAGACTATTTATAATCTAAAATTTTTTATTTTGTATAACATTAAATTTTTAATTTTTTTTTAAAAGAAAATATCTCATGTAATTAGATTAAAGATAATGATAATTTGAGTTTGAGTTAAAATGTATTTGTTAAATTAATATAAAATTAATAATAAATGTTATCTATTTGTAAAATATGTATAATATATTTTTCAAATAAGAAGAAAAAACTATTTAATGTTAAATTTTATATATATGAAAATAATATATCTATACTCTCGATAAATTACATAATATCAATATCCTAAGTTTTTCTCTTTTAAAAACGAAACACAAGAATTATAATAACTCCAATAAATCAAAATAATGAATTAAATTTTTTAAAATATTTTTTAACTTTAAATTTTTTTGATTTCTTATATGTTAAAAGGCTCTTTATAATCTAAAATGTACTAGTAACGGAGTAGGATGTTGTAGTTTGGGGAGTTGCATGGGAGAGAAAATATACGACTGATATAAAACCCTAGACTATTTATAATCTAAAATTTTTTATTTTGTATAACATTAAATTTTTAATTTTTTTAAAGAAAATATCTCATGTATTTAGTTTAAAGATAATGATAATATGAGTTTTAGTTAAAATGTATTTGTGAAATTAATACAATATTAATAATAAATGTTATATATTTGTAAAATATGTATAATATATTTGTCAAATAAGAAGAAAAATCTATTTAATATTAAATATTATATATATGAAAACAATATGTCTATACTCTCAATAAATTACATAATATCAATATCCTAAGTTTTTCTCTTTTAAAAATGAAACACAAGAATAATAATAACTCCAATAAATACAAATAATGAAGTAAATTTTTTAAAATATTTTTTAACTTTAAAATTTTTTGATTTCTTATATGTTAAAAGGCTTTTTCTTGCAAAATTGTAAATAACAATTTGTTAAGAATCAATTAAATTGAAACCATAGCATTATTTTTGGCTTGAGGCGAAATATCAGTGAAATGTGAGTCGCAATTTGTATTATTTGAATAAATTTTCAGAATTTCCAAAATTACACATCCTCGTAGAAATTTAAATACTTCTTGCTAATCAACGATATTTACAATATCAATCAATTATACAAATATATTTAAGAGATTAACGAAAATAGTTTTGTTAGTACAAGTAAATATTAAAAAATAAAATTTTTAATACAACCAGTAGGTTGACTCCATTGCACCTGTGCATCTTGAACCCATGATATGCTAGCTTTTATTTCAAATATAATGTTAAATATGATAATTTTGGATAAACTATACCCTATACTATGAAATACTAGATAATAAGCTCATAGGAAGTACATCATCTCCTGTTTATAGAGTATATAAGCTCCTTAAAAATCTAAACAATTCTATCATTTAGATCCATAACTAATAGATCTCAATAGCTAAGATTAAAGTCCATACACGACTACAAAATGAGTCTAAAAACAAGTAGGAAACAGGTACAAAATGGGTACAAATTAAGAAGAAATACTATATATTATACTAAACATTTGGTATATAACAGTTTTTGAAGTTTCACGCGCAACTATTAAAATATTAGATAGAATTGCTCTATGACAATACTTTTAATTAAACAAATAGGCTGGTTATATATTCAAACTATATATATAATTAATTAAGTTTACTATCACTAATTACCAAGATATTAGGTTTTATGCAATGATTAATTTATACCTAATTGCAAAACTTAACATTAACATTGCTACATGTTATTTAGCTATGTCATATATAATTCCAAATTAAAACTGTGCTAACACAAAAATTATATATATGCTTAATTAATGAATAATTTGTTTGCAATGGATAATCAAATTTCTACCAAATATATTATTTAGCTACAGTTTTATTAACCGTTGCAAAACTTTGTATATAAATGACTTTGTTGTAACAGTTAGGCTAACCATCATTAACAACTATTATTTGGAAATGACTCCTAAACTGTTGAAATGTAAACAGAAAAGTTATATATTTGTAGTAATTGTGTAAACTGTTATGAAACAATCATTTAGTGATAACTCATTAACTGTTATAAAATAATCATGGCAAATAGGTCATCTACTACAACGATTTTGGAAAACATTGTAAAATATAATTTATTGCAATGATGTTAAAATAGTTGCAGATTAACCATTGCAAAAGGAAGATCTTCTATAACGGTTAATTTAAGTGTTGCTAAATATATTATTTTAAAATTGTTGTATAATAACCATTGCAAAATACCCCTTTTTCTTGTAGTACAGTTAATGATCCACTTGCAATCTACCTTTTTTTGTATATTTGCATGTGAGAGTGTAGAGAGAGAGAGAGAGAGAGAGAGAGAGAGAATTGATTTCATTGAGCATGGAAGTTATGAATCCAAAAATTAAGGGAGAAAAATGAAATAGTGGCAAAATTTAACACTATAAAACAAATCCCCTCACAAAACAAAACAAAATACTTCCAGATTCTATGTAAAAGATTGTCTCAGATTTTATATATTGCACCATGGGTCTCTCAAGTCAAGAAGTACTGCAACTGAGGTTTGTTTTTGGAGTTACATTTTCCCATAGCATTCTCGAGTCTCACAATTACGGCGGTTGTTCTCCACACTGTAGAGATTTCCAAAGTCGGCAACAACAATATCTCTTTTTGACATGAGCCTTGGCTCCTTGGTCAGCCTTTATCCCTTATTGTCTAGCTTAAAGCCCCTCCAAGAATTGCAATCTCTATGTAGTTAGCGCTGCTGAATCAACTGCTGACAAGATAGTTCGTCTACTGCCGTAACATTATTGTCCTGCACCTTTTTTAAACATTCTGTAGTACTCAATCTGAAGTTAGTACCCACATCTTGCATTTGTGCTTCGCCCACAAAGTCTGGTTGCTCTCTCGAGAACAATTCAACTTTCACCAACGACAGTTAGATGTGGACTAATTGTTTTCTTATGCAAATTGCATCAGGTCATCTTTAGCCTTGGCAAAGACAGATCCAACCACTCAAACTTGGAGGGAAATTGATGTATTCTAAAATTATGAGTAATATTTATTATATAATAAATCATATTACAAAATGTAAATTAAGTTATTCGAGAGTCCAATGACCTGGATAGCTCATCAGGAGTGAGAAAGATGAAGCATCCTTATTGCGGTGCGGGTGCAGAGCACATCACCCAAAAGAAAAATCATATTCTTGTTCTATAATTTATACATGAAACCTTGTAATACTAACATAGATGTATCTTTCATATGGTATATGAGTATAACAACTTAGTGTAAAACTTATGTTTCTTTTTAGTAATTTTTTATACAATACAAAAAAAGGTGGAATAAGAGAGTCATCTTTTTTCTATCACCAAAAAGAAAATCAGATATGTATACCTGTATTGAACCTACAGGGCTGCAGATTTTTAAAAAGATCGATACTCAGTGGTTACAACTACTTTTTGGAGTTCAAAATAACATAAAAAATATTTTGTTCAGCCCCAAAATTAAAATATCATCTTTATGTAACCTTTGAGTCATTAATTTCCCATAATACAAACTTTGTTAGTCAGATATTTAGGAGGAGGGTAGATTGTAAATTTAAAATTTAGGGTGGATGGTGTTAAAAAAATTTTGGAAAATTAGAGAAAACTAGATTGGATTTATTCTTTCTCACGATTGTCCTCCCTTGATTACACTTTGATCCGCCCCTAGTCTTGGGATGCTATTATCATGGCAGTCTTATAGTCAATTTGGTTCGAAAGGAATAACTGCATATTCATCCGACAATAGTCATGCTGCACTCTATCTCTGCAAATCAATGTTGACTTATAAACCCTCTCACTTTCATAGTTTGTTTCATCTCTCCTTCCGTTGTTCCCTATCAAGACAAGGGACACTCTCAATGGCTACTCCACGCGCTGAGCAACATTATGTGGATTTAGAAAGGACTGAGATAACCCATCAATCATTGCCCTACTTGGACAAGTTGTACTCCTTTCATATGATGAAATTTATGTTGGCTTTGTATCTTGCACCCTCTGAGTATCTAAGTGTGATCAAGAATCACAAGGACTCATAGCTGGATTTGAATTAGATAACAAGTATTCTAATTGATTTGAAACATAAGTTAGATAATGATAGTAGTATTGTGATAGTAGCACTATGTCAATAGGATTACTGTATATGGGCTATTAGCTCAGGCAAGTTATTTGAGTCAGCAGTGAAAAAGTAATAATCACATTATTTTTTCTCAATTTTTTAGGATCATGATCTTTACATCCTTACCTTTCTTAGAATCAAACTTAATAGATTTTGTAGTTTATTTATCCCTTTATTAATAGGATATAAAATATTGTATTCATTGAAAACTATTATTTTGTATCTACTTGATAGCAAACTAACTCAAAACTAAACTTCAAGAATTGGACATAAGTGAACTATGGGGGGTCTAGGTCATAATCCAAACAAAACTTTTTTTAAAAAATATTAGATATAGTTAAAATAAACTACAGCTAGTTAACTTACGTTAGGCGGCAACTCATTTCCATTACTCTCTCTCTCTACACACACACACACACACATATATATATGATATGTGATATCGATTTTGAGAGAGAGAGAGAGCTTTTGTTATCATGAGAGATAAGAAAAATAGAGAGATAACTGGATTTTTCTTTCTAACTTTTTCAACATAGTGAATTTTTCAATTGTTTCCTCGCTCTATGGATGGAGGTCGAACTTGGATGGCCAAACCACATATTCTCTTATATTCTTCTTATGTTTATTGTTTTTCTTATCTTAATAATCTCAATGAGGGATTCAATTCCCTAAGCATTAGTATCAAAGCCAAAGTTAAGGATCTAGGATTGAGTTCACGAGATGGAGGAAGAAGGAAAAAAAATAGTTGAAACACACAGTGCACAAGCATAAAGTAGCGACACCTAATGGACCTTCGAGCACTATGTCGTTGGTGCAAGTGGGGCACTGGGTGTGAATGCAGGAGGTGCATAGGTGCATGTTATTGAGGACCGCAGCTAGGCGCGTGGATCTGCATGTTCTGGTCGGAACATTCTAGCAGCATGGCCGGTATTGGTAGGCGACGGTCAGCCGTCAACACAAACGCTCTAGCTACAGCATTGGCACTCAAGAATAATGTGAATTGACTTGAATCTTGTACTCCCAAATGCAGGAGATCAACAAGTAGTACTTCTATAGTAGATCTAAGATCGTTCTCTCTAGGATACAATACTTTGTGATTATGTTCTAATACTAAAAAATATAGGTTACAAAAGAAGAATTATGAGGTGGCTAAAAAACTAATTAATTGAAGACTGATTAGTTGTAAATTAAACTAGAGAGTTGAATTGGCTAGATGGGTAAACACCCCTAAAAATTAAATCACCGGATGAGTTAATACTTATTTTATCTCAATTATATAGACCACGTGGTCTCATATAGCTAGAAAATAAATCATTAAAGCACAAAAATAAATAAAGTTATAATTTTGATAATTGGTTGATTTTTCCTCTATTAATTCTATATGAATTTTTAAGATGAATCTAAACATGAAATATGGATAACAATAATAATCGTTCAAAATCTAATCATACACCATGTCTAAAGAGTTTATAATATATAAAAAACTAAATAATAAATATATTGTCAAACAATAAACCATTAAAATTTCAAAATCATATTTAGCGCCTAACAAGATAATAGGGAATCGATTATAAAAATACTTAAGCATAATAAAATAAAGACTCATACAAGTTCATTATCTAGGGTTTTTTACCTCATCTACGCTAATGAAAAATTTACCCCTCAAACTCATCATAGCCGTTGAATAATTGAAAGATGTTCTTTTATTAATACCTATGAAAAAGTACAAAAGCTAAACTCCTAAAAACTCTCTAAAGATCTCTTTTTTTAATTAAAAATCCTTTTTATTAATAATAATAATGCTTCTCAAAATTCTGGAATACAGTGAATATTTATTGCCTCTCAAGGCCCCAGTGCAAGAATTCTATTTAGAAGGAAATTTATTTCACTTTAAAATCTTCATATCTGTGCAAATTGTCGACTAGCTGTCGATAATAGTTTCAAAGTCGCTTTGACAACAGCTTTCAGGTGCATTACAGTCTTCATATTTTGGGTTGGCTGCAAGAGCCCTGCCAAGTGTCTGTCAGCAGTCAGATCTGAAAATTCATAATCTGGACTGATACAAATATACTTCATATTTCGATTTCCTTCTACCTAGAACCCTGTAAAAAGATCATAAAATACTAAAAAATTATTAAAATGAAAATTTTGATCAATAAAAATAATTTATCATTAATTTTTCATATTAATCAAAAAATTGGATTACGAATGCCTAAAATAGATATAAATTATTATACTTTTCACTCGTAATCAGAACACACAACCAGCGTGCGCGTGGCGCACTAGGATAGTGCATGTGCAGTACGCACTACAAGCATGGCGACCCTGCTAGTCATGGACAGCGGTGGCAACGGTGGCATGGGGCTAGTAGGAGGTTGTGGTGGTTGCTAGAATCGTGAGTAGTCTTGTGATTTTAGAGATTTGGAATTCCTGATATTGGGATTTGGTATTTAAATAAACAAAGATGACCAAATTTGTTTTGGAGTAATGTATTAAGATGGTGTGATTTGTTGTTAGCTCCATAACATTAAACATCAAAAAAATTGGTTGAAAGCTAATATGGGAGTTCGAGGTTCATGTTGAATGTTGTCGTTGATCGGAACATGGATCGAGAAAATGGTGTCCGATTATGGTGATTTAGGAGTAGAGTCCTATGTTTTTCAGCACTTCAAATGTAGTGATGGATGTAGATTAGGCAAAATCTACTATTTAGAGAAGATTTTGTATAGATCAGCTGTGATCGATAATTAGTGATTGTATGATGATGATGTACAGTGTAGTGTTTCACGGTGTAGCAATGATGAGTGCTCAGTGAAGAGTGAAAGCGAAGTAGCTATAAGTGTTCAATGGTGCATGGTGAGACACAAACCCAATAATCACTACATATAACATTGTGTGTGTGTGTGGTTATATGAGATATTGATCTTGAGAGAGAGAGAGAGAGAGAGAGCTTTTGTTATTATGAGAGATACGAGAGGTAGAGAGATAATTTGATCTCTCCTTGTAACATATTTCTTATAATGAATCATTCTCTTGTTATCCCGTGGACACAAGTTGAACCATGTAATCCTCTTGTGTTATTGTTGCTCCTTGTAACTTATTTCTTATAATGAATCATTCTCTTGTTATCCCGTGGACATAAATTGAACCATGTAATCCTCTTGTGTTATTCTTGTATTAATTGTTTTTCTTATCTCGATGATATCAATTTACATCCTGATGACCTTCAGTCTTCCGGTTGTCTGCTCTCTCAAAAAAAGGTGATAGGTGTTGGCAGTGAAAATTTCTAAGTTAAAAGGATTTTCCACAACAGAACGCGGAGCTAATTCAATAGCCCCGCGTTTGGTTACATTAACCCTGCGTTTGAATAAAACGCGGAGATGTTTAATAGCTCCGCGTTGATTCCGCAGTTTGGCTTGTATTAGCCTCGCGTTTGAGTAAAACGCGGAGATGATCAATAGCTCCGCGTTTGCTCCGCGTTTTGGTTATTTAGCGCCGCGTTTTGATGCGATTAAAGCTCCGCGTAAGCAGATAATCAGAATCTCAAATTGATTGAGATTATGATTTTGGGCTTATCTAAATACCCGAATCAAGTCTAATCAGAATTCCATAAAAACTAAGATATTTGATTGGAATCCTTGATGAATGCGAGTTCTATTTAGATAGAAACTCTTGTATTAACCTGAGGCTATAAATACCTTCCTGGTGAAACCCTAGTGGTCTTCTTTTTTGGGGGCATCAGAAGTTTCCTATCGATCCTTTGGCAATTCAAGTACGCGAGAGAGCCTTGAAGCCTTTGTTGATCATCTTCTGAAATCTTGGGGAATTCAAGTTACGCACAGATCCTTGAGTTCGTGAAGATCAGAGAAAATCACTATCTTCTTTCTGGAGTTCTTGAGAAGTTCGAGTTACGCGAGAGAGCCTTGAACAAATCAAAACCAGAGAAGATCGTCTACTATCGGCCGATATCTTTAAAAGAGAAGATTTCAACGTACCGATCGTCCAAAGGAACTACTATAGATCCCATTGCCACAGATCCCACAACAATATTGTAAAAGAGAGAGATTGAAGTATAAATCCTCTCGTTTGTTCTTTATATATCTTGTTCACTTCCGTTGTAATCTAAGATGTGTTCGATGGAAGGAAGCGAAGAAACTTTTGCGACGAACAAACTGGCGACCACAGTGGGAGCCGTCTCTTTCACTGATGAAGAGATTGTGGCGCAATCGGACGTTGACTTGATCGGATCCGAAGTAGACACGCTGGTCGTTGAAATCGACCAACAGAAGTACGAGGAGTTCCTCTCCTCCGGATCAGGTGACTTGGATGAGACGCGGCACTATCGTCGCATGTACTCCAATGCCCGAGTGACGGGTAGAAAGGTATCCACCGAGAGACGGGAATCCTTGGAGACTGCGGCTATAGAGCCGGAGTTCACACAAGAAATCCTAGTCGAGGATGAGCTTCCGATTGCCGAAGAAGACTTGGGAACTGGACTGACCAGGACCCAACTCCGGAACAGGAACCGGAGAGCGAGGCGTAAAGCCCTCAAAGCCCGCCTTGGACGCGGAGCTAACTCTAGAGGACGCGAGGCTATGGTCCCTCGCAAATTGGCTCGCGCTACCCGCGAGACCAATCTCTACCGCGTTAAACGCGAAGATACAACTTGCCTTAAAAGCAAGGAAAAGCCAGCGTGTAATTTTCCACGCGAGGCTGGTAATACTGGCGAGTTACGCAAGATTCCTGACACTCGCGAGTTACGCGAGTATAAAAATTATTCAAAGCCAGCGTGTGATTCTCCACGCGAGGCTATTACTGTGCCTAGCGAGAGATGCGAAACCAGTAAGGGTTGCGCTAGTCGCAGAATACCCAACACTCGCGAGTTACGCGAGTATAAAAATTATTCAAAGCCAGCGTGTGATTCTCCACGCGAGGCTATTATTGTGCCTAGCGAGAGACGCGAAGCCAGTAAGGGTTGCGCTAGTCGCAGAATACCCAACACTCGCGAGTTACGCGAGTATAAAAATTATTAGTTACCAAAGAGAAACCTTGGCAAATGTTTTTTGATGGTGCCGCGAAACGATCTGCTGCTGGAGTGGGGGTTGTGCTAATATCTCCACATAAACATATATTGCCTAACGGTTATTCATTAACAGAACCGTGCACTAATAATAAAGCGGAGTACAACGCGCTTATTATCGGCTTAAAAATAGCTCTGCAACTAGGGGTGAACCATCTAGAGGCATATGGAGATTCTAGCTCATTGTCAATCAGATGATAGATGAGTATGAAGTCAGACATGAAGCCCTTATCCCCTATCATCAGCTAGCTATTGAGCTAGCAGGATATTTTGAACAATTCTACATATATCACGTATCTCGAAACGAGAACGTTTATGCAGATGCTCTTGCCGTATTAGCCGCAACGCTGGCAATCCCGCCAGGTGAAGCTAAAAGCATCACCATTGGTAGTAGAGAACTGCTCCACCCAGATGTGGTATCTCAAGCCGAAGAGATATGCCAGATTGGCTTAAAGTTAGAACCCCGTGATTGGCGATTTCCGTTAGTGGATTATGCCTTGCATGGGATATTACCAGAAGATCCTAAGGAAGCCACCTCAATAAAGAGGAAGGCCCAAAGATTTTATTATGACCATAAACTTCAGACTTTATATAGAAAGTCAAGAGATGGTCTGCTACTACGCTGCATATCAAAAGCGGAAGCAGAAGAAGTGCTGAGAGAAACACACGATGGAGTATGTGGAGCTTATCAGCCCGGTCCCAAACTTGGAGACCGTATAAGAAGGCTGGGATACTACTGGTCGAGCATGGTTACGGAAGCAATGGCATACACTAAACGATGTCATGCATGTCAAATACATGCTAATTTTATTCATCAACCCCAAGAATACTTGCACAATACCGTCGCAAGCTGGCCATTTGAAGCCTGGGGAATGGACATTGTGGGGCCAGTAACTCCCCCGACATCCAGAGGACATCGGTTTATTCTTGCAATAACCGATTATTTTTCAAAATGGGCCGAAGCCGTGCCCATGAAAGAGGTGAAGACGACAGATGTGATCAAGTTTATCAAGCATCATGTCATTTACCGCTTTGGCATCCCCCGACGGATTATTCATGATAATGGTCCGCAATTCATTAGTCAGGGATTCTCCAGATTCTGTAATAAGTTCAGAATCAAAGATATTGCTTCAACGCCATATAAGCCCGCGGCTAATGGGTTAGCTGAAGCTTTCAACAAGACGATTATTAAACTCCTTCAGATGTTCGTCTCTTCTAATAAACGAGATTGGGATGAAAAGGTAGGAGAATGCCTGTGGGCTTATCGCACCACCGTTCGCACCCCGACTAAAGCTACCCCGTTCTCTTTGGTTTACGGAAGTGAGGCTGTCTTGCCTCTTGAAATCCAGATACCATCCTTGAGAGTGGCTTTAGCCACAAAGATGACGACAGAAGAGCGCCATCGCAAAGATTGCAGGAACTAGAGGCGTTGATGAAAAACGTCTCAGGGCTCAACAGCAAATTGAGTTGTATCAAGCCCGAATATCCCAAACGTCCAATAAGAACGTCAAATCAAGGACCTTTAAGCAACGAGACTTGGTTCTGGCTGTTAAGAGGCCAATGGTGCTAACCCACAAGACTACGGGTAAATTTGAACCCAAGTGGGAAGGACCGTTTGTTGTGGAGACAGTATACTCCAGTGGAGCCTATCGCTTAATGAATCAAGACGGCGACAGGATGATGATGCCGATCAATGGCAAATTTCTAAAGAAATACTATTCTTAGTACCCCTAGAGATACGCGTCTTCTCTTTTTCTTAGACATGCGCAGTTTGTGCACCTCCGACATAAACCTGGTGCGTTTGGTTCTCAAGTTTGAACCACCATCAGTCTTTTCTTGGGCATGCGCAGTTTGGCGCCTCTGACCCAAACCTGGTGTGCTTAGTTCTCAAGTTTGAACAGCCCCCAATCTTCTTTTAGGCATGTGTAATTAAGCGCCTCTGACCTAAACCTGATGTGTTTGGAGTGCCCAGTTCAAGTTACGCGAGAGAGCCTTGAACCGCCTCCAGTTTGGTTCTCAAGTTTGAACCACCATCAGTCTTTTCTTGGGCATGCGTAGTTTGGCGCCTCTGACCCAAACCTGGTGTGCTTAGTTCTCAAGTTTGAACAGCCCCCAATCTTCTTTTAGGCATGTGTAATTAAGCGCCTCTGACCTAAAAAGTATGAATTGCCCAACGCCAACTAGGCAATGGGAAGAGAACGAGTTTCTCGCCAACCCATCATACTGGGGTAAAAGTATGAATTGCCCAACGCCAACTAGGCAATGGGAAGAGAACGAGTTTCTCGCCAACCCATCATACTGGGGTAAAAGTATGAATTGCCCAACGCCAACTAGGCAATGGGAAGAGAACGAGTTTCTCGCCAACCCATCATACTGGGGTAAAAGTATGAATTGCCCAACGCCAACTAGGCAATGGGAAGAGAACGAGTTTCTCGCCAACCCATCATACTGGGGTAAAAGTATGAATTGCCCAACGCCAACTAGGCAATGGGAAGAGAACTAGTTTCTCGCCAACCCATCATACTGGGGTAAAAGTATGAATTGCCCAACGCCAACTAGGCAATGGGAAGAGAACGAGTTTCTCGCCAACCCATCATACTGGGGTAAAAGTATGAATTGCCCAACGCCGACTAGGCAATGGGAAGAGAACAAGTTTCTCGCCAACCCATCAAAATGGGGTAAAAGTATGAATTGCCCAACGCCGACTAGGCAATGGGAAGAGAACTAGTTTCTCGCCAACCCATCATACTGGGGTAAAAGTATGAATTGCCCAACGCCGACTAGGCAATGGGAAGAGAACTAGTTTCTCGCCAACCCATCATACTGGGGTAAAAGTATGAATTGCCCAACGCCACCTAGGCAATGGGAAGAGAACAAGTTTCTCGCCAACCCATCATACTGGGGTAAAAGTATGAATTGCCCAACGCCAACTAGGCAATGGGAAGAGAATAAGTTTCTCGCCAACCTATCATGCTGGGGTAAAAGTATGAATTGCCCAACGCCAACTAGGCAATGGGAAGAGAACAAATTTCTCGCTAACCCATCATACTAGGGTGAAAGTATGAATCGCCTAATACCGATAAAGTAAAGGGAAGAGGAAAAGTTTGGCATTTAAGCCCAAACGTACTCCTCGACAACTCACCATGTTGAGGGGAATAACATAGCTAGCCCAACTCAAACGGTAGTTGGTAAAGGCTAATCAAATCCGTTAATAGCTGGGGGTTTGCTAAAAATCCCATATTAAACTTTAATTTTTACTTCGGCTCGAGAAATTGAGCATAAACGATACCGAGATAAATCGTTTTGACGACAGGTTATTTGTTGGGCAAGCAAATCTGTTTTGAAGCCGGCAAATAAAAGAGTCAAAAGAATCATCTTTATTAAAAAGGTGAAGATACAAAAAGAATTTCAAAGAAACATCATAAGGTTATCTCTCTCCTATTTACGAAGTTCTTATTACAAGGAAGATAAAAACGTAAAGAGAGATGAAACTATTGGCCTCCCAGGAGTCTCAATTAGTTTATTGTCTCGTCTAAATTTCTACGATGAGAAGCCTCCACGGTTTGCTGAGCTTGCTTACGCAACTCATCATCACTTATTGTAAGTTGTTGCTGACGAGATTCTTCTATGGCACGATTCCTGGCCATCTCTTCCTGCTGAATCTGCTCCTGCTGGACAAGCAACATCTTCTGCTTCTTGACAGATTCTCCTAATCGGAGTTCATTTTCTATCAAGGTGGCCCGAGCTCTGGCAATCGTCTCCTGAGCTTTAGAGATGGCCGCCTGACTTTCCTCAATTCCAAAGTTTACCCTCTGCAGGTCGCCAAGAACGGATTCCCGACTGGCCTGGAGCTCTGTCAGCTCCTGAGACCATCTCTCCTCCTGCTGCCTTAAAATATTTCTTCGAGATAAGGATTCTGCCCGAAGCCGCGCCAGCTCTATCTCAGTGATCGCCTCCACATCCGCCTGACGGAGTGTATGTAGCGTGGTCACCTGCTCTTCTAAGGCTGCAAGGCGGGCCCGGTATGGAGCTGCTCGATCTTGTCCACCAAATTCTTCAATATTTCCTAGATAGCGGAGTAACAATGGACGTGCAAAGTTGAAGAAATCGTGGCCAGCAAGAACCATCTCGACACATCTTCTTAACAAATGCATAAAATCCTCGACAGTGAAGCCGAAAAGTTTTTCAAGAGGATTTGCACTGTCGATAGGCAAAGTAGGTAATGCCAAGAAAGGTGTCGTAAGCAAGGGAGCAGTAGTTGCTGGAATTGGAGAAGAAGAAGCCCGTCCCTGCATTAAATTCATAATATGGGGGACCAGTAGAGCCAGTGCAGATCTGGAAGAGCTGGAGACCCCAGACGAAGTACCGTCAGTACAGATCACTTGGGTACCCCCACCAACAGGAAGAGAAGATGGGATCACTTCGCCTGAAGCTCCTCCGGTGGGAGAAGCATCCTCGAACGAGAATTTCAAATTATTCTCCTCCCCTGCTGGAAGGCTTGAAGTCGGAAGAGTTGCAGGTATCTCAGCAGCCACGACAACAGACGACGTTAAAATCGCTGACTGAGAAGGCACGCCAACGACTGTGGGAAATGTCTCAGTGGAACAGACTGGCATTGGAGATGGCATGCTAGGAGAAGGTGTAGCCTCATTAGCAGCAGCTGCGATAATAATCTCAGTTCTCTCGTCACTTCCCAATTCGTCAATTGGGGGAATTGAAGAGGAAACAGAGGCAGGAGCCGGTGTGGAATAATCAGCCCCAAACTCACCAGCAGAGCTACCCACACCACCAACGGAGCCGGAATGGTCCATTCTATCGTCAGACTCTACTTGGGTAGTCGAGTGCATTGGCGAGAGAAGTTGATTATCTGCATTTCAGAAGACCAGAAAAGCAGTGTTACGTTAAAATAAATAACGGGCAAAAGATAAAATACTAAAGGCCATACCAGGCGATACAAGTCCAGTTGTCGGACTTGAAGGGGGAGCCATTGTCGTTTCTAGCAATGTACCCATCTCGCTACCCGTTAGTTGCGCCCCGGGTTCTGCCACAGGCTCTACGGCCGAAGGAGCCGAAACCTCAGCAACGCTTGGAGTTTTAGCGGGCTCATCATCCCTTGCCAACGCTGGGGTACAGCTGAAGCCAACAAGTCGGAAGCAAGTTTGATAGCCACTTCTTGGGAGGCTATCAAAGTTTCCTGTGCCAGTTTTTGCTTCTTACCCGGCCTTTTCTTTAAAGTGCCGCGGCGTTTGAGAGTTGGACTCAGGGAACGACTGACAACAGGCTGAGGAGCTCCCCCAGCACCAGTATTGTCGTCATCATCACCGGCATCATCGTCTGATTCGCTGACATCCGAAGGTTCAGCCGCAGCGCCAAGAAATTCTTCCATTCTTTTTATCCTTACCCTAGAAGCACCCTGGCGGCTAATATAGAGGGCTTCAATCTCTTTGCAACAACTGCGATTGAGAGAGAAGCCGGGTACTGACCATCCTTCGCCAAGAACTCACTTAAGAAAGTTCGGGCACGAGATGGGACTTCTCCCACTGGAAGCTCCTTGCCAAATCGGCCTGGAAGCAAGCCAGTAATGCATTTGGGGGAACCATCTTGATAAACCCCTTTTGCACCAAATTTGCCTGTTGGGACGCCATCTTGCTCTTGAATCAGTCCCCACTTTAATTTCCGAGGTATCGCCAGCCTCTGAAGATAGACCAGAGGATAGCTACGATCCATTCTAGGCAGAAACATCAATATTTCGCCTGAGTTATATAACCAAACGCGCTCCTCTTCAGAAAGGATCTCATCTGATTGACCCATCTGGTCTCCAAAGAGAAAGGCGGGTTTCTCCATCGCCTCTCTGTTCAGGTTTTCAAAAGCAGCATCAGCTATCATTTCTCGCGCAGTAGTGGGATGGTACTTGATCAACTTCTCCTTGCGCTCCTTCGGGTCTGGCTTATATGAAGCCAAGATAGTAGTGAAGCGGAATTGGCCTGAGGGATCAGAACCCCCAGCAAAGCCGAAGTAATTCTTGTGGGGAAGAGATTCTATTGAATACCCTACTACACGAAGAAACACCAGAGTAAGAGAAGTTTCTCTAGGGCAGAAAATTTCTCTAAGTATGGACGCGCGAAGCTAAAGATTAGAACGCGCGAAGCTAAGAATAGCGCCGCGCGAAGCTAAAGATTAGACCGCGCAGAAGTCAAAATAGCCTCGCGTTTCAGCGCGACTGCTACTTAAAATAGCCTCGCGTTTCAGCGCGACTGCTACTTAAAATAGCCTCGCGTTTCAGCGCGACTGCTACTTAAAATAGCCCCGCGCTTTAAACGCGAGGATGACGCGATAACTTCGCGTAAGAAGGCAGTCAAAGACTTTTCTTCTTCTCCAAGCCTTACGGCAGGAGTACGACGATCTCGCCGGTAAAAGAGTTGATCGATCAGTTAAATTTAAGCCAAATCACTCTAGAAATGTTCTAAAGAGTCTCGATGGAGAGATTCTTACCCCCGATAGGCGAAATGTGGGCTGGCGCGTCGCTGCCTTGGCCGCCGCCACCACTGCTTGCGCCAGTCGCCGATGATGGAGCCGCTCGAGAAGTAGCACGAGTCTTGGGTGCTATTGCTGAGAAAAATCGACTAAAAATCTGGAGAAACTCAGTCGGAAGAAGATCGGGTCGTCTGAACTCTGATCGCTTGAATCTCTAAGTTTCTGGAAAATTCTCAAATAGAGTGAGAAGGATAAGGAATAGAGGTTTTATTTAAAATGAAAGAAACCGCCTCTTGGAATTCGGCGCGAATTTCGGAGAAAGTGACTGGTCAGTTACTCTCCAACACGCGAAGCTATTAGCCTCGCGCGATTATGGAAATGCAAAGTTGTTTAACTCCGCACAACTATACAAAACGCGAGGATAGCCTGTGCCTTAGCTTCGCGTTTTCATGGAAAAATTTAGATTTTTGACGAGTGCAATTAGGCGCTTCCATCTAAGTTAAAGCGATCCTTATCCAATCATTTGGGTATTATCAATCTAAGTCGCGCAGAAGTGCCTTAGACTATTTTACCAAAATTATTGACCTTCTGTTTGTTGAGCAAGCAAAATTCTTGAAGCTAACAGATAGAGAGGAAGATAATTTATCTTTATTCATGAAGCAAGAGATTACAAAGAGGGAGTTATAGCTCTCCCAAAAGCTTTCAATAACCAAACAGTAAGACTTCTCTACGGGGTGTTGAAGCTCAGTTCCCTGGTTCACATGCAAAAGAAATTCAAGATTTCTCTACGGGGTGTTGAAGCTCAGTTCCCTGGTTCACATGCAAAAGATCTCCTCTGCAAATGTCAACTCGGATCTGTCATCCGAAATGAAGCACGAGAGGAAAGGAAAGTGCTGCACTGAAGCGCAATTCTGAACTGCAAGTGCTGCAATTCTGCACTGCAAGTGCTGCAGCTCCTTATTTACAGCCCCTTCAGGAGTTTATCTCTCGGAGCCAGAGCTTGAAACCTGCAACTATGTTGTAAAGCATATACTTCTAACTTCCTTAGAGTTACTCTTGCTGATGAAGATCGATGGACCCGCATACACTCCTCTTCAGAAAGGATTGAACTTACTGCAAAAGGAACAGAGTTTCCAAAAGAGTGAAAACGCGGAGCTAAGCTAACTCCGCGCACAGTTGAAGAAATAGCCTCGCGCTTTAAATGCAGAGGATGATGCGATAACTTCGCGTAAAGGGGGACAAGATTTCTTTCTGCTCTTTCCTTCTCTTTCCAATTCATAGCGACTGCTAATCAAAGATAGCCTCGCAATTCATCGCGACTGCTAATCAAAGATAGCCTCGCAATTCATCGCGACTGCTAATCAAAAATAGCCTCGCGGATTCATTGAGACTACTAGTAAAGCCCCGCGTTTCAAGCGCAGGGACGACACAATAAAACGGCGATCTCGCCGACAAGATAAGCAATCGTCCAGAATAAACCAAGCCAAAATATCTCAAAATGGTTCTTAGAAAACTAGGAGATGAGGTTTTTTTTTACCTTCGGAAGACGCTGCATAGACTGGTTCGCTGTTGCATTTACCTTCACGGTTGCTGCCATTAACGCCGGCCAACTTGCGAAAAGCCAAACTCCTCTGGAGAGACATTCTAATGATGAAAATCTATGGAGAATTGAACGAAGATCAGTTGAAGATCATTTGTGAGTCACTCGAGTTCTCAGAAATTCTTCAGATGAGATGAAGAAGAAGATGAGCCGGGAGCTCTATTTTTCCGTCGCTTGGTATTCGGCGTGGAAACTCGGGGTAATTAATGACGTAATTACTCATTTCACTGAAGACGAAGTGAAGCTGATTAGCTCCGCGTAAGTGAACATAACGCGAGATAGACTTGGTATTCTAACTCCGCGTTTCAGTTTAGATATCCAAAGTATTTCAAAATCTGCTGAAGTCTAAGCCATTTTGAAAACTTTGGAGGGGGTTCTGTTGGCAGTGAAAATTTCTAAGTTAAAAGGATTTTCCACAACAGAACGCAGAGCTAATTCAATAGCCCCGCGTTTGGTTACATTAACCCTGCGTTTGAATAAAACGCGGAGATGTTTAATAGCTCCGCGTTGATTCGCAGTTTGGCTTGTATTAGCCTCGCGTTTGAATAAAACGCGGAGATGATCAATAGCTCAGCGTTAGCTCCGCGTTTTGGTTATTTAGCGCCGCGTTTTGATGCGATTAAAGCTCCGCGTAAGCAGATAACCAGAATCTCAAATTGATTGAGATTATGATTTTGGGCTTATCTAAATACCCGAATCAAGTCTAATCAGAATTCCATCAAAACTAAAATATTTGATTGGAATCCTTGATGAATGCGAGTTCTATTTAGATAGAAACTCTTGCATTAACCTAGAGCTATAAATACCTTCCTGGTAAAACCCTAGTGGTCTTCTTTTTTGGGGGCATCGGAAGTTTCCTATCGATCCTTTGGCAATTCAAGTACGCGAGAGAGCCTTGAAGCCTTTGCTGATCATCTTCTGAAATCTTGGAGAATTCAAGTTACGCACAGAGCCTTGAGTTCGTGAAGATCAGAGAAAATCACCATCTTCTTTCTGGAGTTCTTGAGAAGTTCGAGTTACGCGAGAGAGCCTTGAACAAATCAAAACCAGAGAAGATCGTCTACTATCGACCGATATCTTTAAAAGAGAAGATTTCAACGTACCGATCGTCTAAAGGAACTACTATAGATCCCATCGCCACAGATCCCACAACAATATTGTAAAAGAGAGAGATTGAAGCATAAATCCTCTCGTTTGTTCTTTATATATCTTGTTCACTTCCGTTGTAATCTAAGATGTGTTCGATGGAAGGAAGCGAAGAAACTTTTGCGACGAACAATAGGAATCATACCCCTCAAAAAATTAAGCTACGTATTTCCAACACCTGATGATATGCTTGTTGTTATTCTCCTGTTGGTTGAGTCATCTGTGCCACCTGATGATATGCTTGTTGTTATTCTCCTGTTGGTTGAGTCATCTGTGCGTAGCTCACACATAGGAACAGAAAGCCAAAGTCATTGCGTCGCATGCTCGGCCAACTGCATGCACTGGACGATGAGCCCATCAAAAATTTTGAATTTGCTACTTAAGATTCCTGTCCCAATCATGAAAGGAACCTGAAATATATTGAAAGTGCAAATTATAGGTAACAAGCAGAGTCGAAAGAAAAAACAAAATGCTTCGAATGTCTGATCGTTGCACAATATGTAGTGGAAAAGGCCATGAGAAGTATGCTAAGCAGACTACATAATTGCAACATCGCACTGGTTTCGTACTTTCCGAGCTTTATAAAGCTCCATAGTTTGATTTGGCAGTAGATGGGAAAGAATTTAGAGGGAAAAAAAACATCCAACTCCAGTTCTCATTCGCACTAATCAAGTTGAAGGTGGAACCAACAGCGTTTTGAGCACAAGATCACCAAAGCCAGGAATTGCAGAAAGGTAATGCCCAGTCATCGACAGTTCATGGCATTCGATCCACTTGAGACGGCTGCAGATGTAGCGCTGCAGTGTGACAGGCACGAGCCCATCTTCATCCCCCTGCCACAGGTGAACTGGAAAGGACGGAGGCAAGAGATCCATTGGATCAAACTCCCACTTGCCAAACATTACCATCATGTCACGGAAGTAGGACTCGTGAATTCCTTGCTGTGTAGCTAATTTCCTCCTCTGCCAACGCAGAAATTTGAAGAACATAGTGAGAATTCAAACAAATGCTTTTGTTATCCATGGGCGGAGCAAGCCAGAAAGAGGAAAACTAACCTCATTGGCCGCCCCACTAGATATGAATTGGTCTCGTAGCTGAGCATCCAGACGGTTGGGCAGGTAAGTTGTACCACTGATGACCGTTGAGGTTGGTAGCCAAGATTGCTTCATCCACCAGTCAAGCAACCATGGCGCATAGTATGCTACTCGAAGAGCCCATTGATCACCCAGCTGCTGTTTGTTGTATGCCTCCCTTGTGAGATTCTTTGGGAATCCAGGCCACCGGTAGTTCACAACAGGCGCCAACAGTGCAGCTCCAGCCAGCCTGCATTGCATTCTCATTCAGTTGAAGTGATCCATATGCTGAGACATCTAGCAGAAGAATTTGGACACAAAAAATAAAAATAAAAAGAAAAAAGAAATCACTTGCCTCGAGCATTCCAAGTAAATTTTCACTTACCTTCCTGGGATGTATTTGATGGATGCCCAGACAGCATGGCCTCCCAGTGAGAATCCAATCAAGTAAAACCTAGATCCCAACTTCAACGCATCTGCTAGTTCTTGTACATCTAACGCCTCGCTCTTCGGGGACCGCCTTGGATTCGGATCGCTTTCCCCATAACCAGCCCGGTCATAGCCCACAATGTATACACCTAATTCTTCCACTAAATCCTGCGTTCAGAGATTTTACTTATTTCTGTAAGTGGTCATTCTCTTGTTTCCTCAAATAAAGAAATTTAATCAAATTCATTTGATTGGGCACTCAACAAAGCTGTAAAAATAAAGATGTTCTTTTTAATACTTTGAAACGTTTTACAAATGTGTAGGATTAATTTCCAAAAAGTACCGGTTTTGAACCATCACTTATTCTGAACTGGCCGCATTCAAAACCACAGCTATGAGAAAATGGTGTTTGGTTAAAGGACTAGAAAAATACAACTCCATAGCCCTAAGCATAGAGAATTTTCTTGCACGTAACTTGTAGTGCTCCTTAAAAGAGAGAGAAAGAGAGATTTGCTTCTATTTTTTAATTATTAGACTTACTGGTTTAATGATTTTAATATATGATCGGTGAGTTCTCTCAAAGAAAATGAAATGATCAATGAGAGCCTATTGTTAACTTGGTCTTCTCTAAATATTTTGGCAATAGTTATGTTTATTTTCTATAACTTACTGGGTTCCAACAACTCGTAATGATTATCCTATATTAGAGGATGGCAGGACATAAGATAGCATAACAAGAAAAACTAAGTCTCTAACTCTCTCCTGTCAATAGATTCGACAATAGTGTGTGCATATATGTAATTGAGGGTTTAAAATCTCAGAATCGGTATCAGTGTACGGTGATGGCTTGTTATAACGGAAATTAGCAACATAAGAAATATCTTATCTATAATATCAAAAATATCGGCAAAATATTGCTAACACTGGCAATATAGGTACAGATATAATAGGATCTACATTATATAGGATGCCTCAAAATCTAATAATATATCCACGTTGCGTATCAATATCAACCGATATTTAGAACCTTAGTAAATACCATATGTTCGTCCTTGAACGGATATGTCAGTGCAAGATGGCGAGGACCATTAATGCATCTCAGCTGTCTACTAAATTAATGGGTGGCTAGAATATATTCTAAAGTAATAAATAATATAGCCCTCATAATTTGCACTGATATGTACTTTACATTAAAAAGGACTCTTAATCACCAAAAATCTTGAGAATGATAAGATTGCCTGAGCACGGTCATCACCATTTTAAGATGAGGGAGGATTCAGATCCTTCTTGAACAAGTGAAGGAGTGCATGTCATGCATGTGACTTTGAATGTGTTGATATGCTTTTACGAGTATGCTCCTTAAAAGTTTTGGAAAACCACGTAAAACGATGGTACCTCAAATTATTCGATCATGCATAGGTAGAGTTGCCATACTCAGAAGGGTTTTCTAGGCAGTAAGAAAAAAGAAGTTTCAAGCAAGATCATTCAAAGAAAAGTCTTGAATCTGCTGACAAATTTAATGTATCGCTGGAGAAAGAAATCCATCTCTGTTAATGAATAACTGTTACTACCAAGGTAAATATGTTACCCAAAAGTAACTAAGTCCAACTCCGCCAATGAAAATTTTTCTCCGAAAAGAAATCCACCTTCGCCAACAAACACCGACCTCCACCGACAAAGAGAAGCTATCCTGCCGACAAAAACAAATCATCTCCGTCAATGGGTTGTTATTCAAACTTATCAGACTATGGGTGTTGTCCCGCCATGATCTCCTCAAATCAAGGGGGACTTACAACCTCCCACCGATAAAATAACCCCTGAACTATCAGTAAAGGAATCAAAGTTCATTATTCTGAAATTCTAGAGAGAGAAAAAGAGAAGAGAAGAAAGTTCGACAAATCATCTTCCTCCTCAACTAAACCCTTTTGTCGGATAGTCAATGGGACTAAAGAGGATTATTCTGGTTATACTTTCATCGTCACACTCCATAGAAACTCTACTATAACCTCCATTAGATTGTAAAGAATGCAACCATCTCTTTGCTAAAGTAAATCTTGAGTGTTGAGTGATGCAGTCCTAATCTATAAATTTTTCATTTAGTTATAACAGATCATAAGTCAAGTAGTATATGTATGGATATAATATATGTGCCTATATTGCTGCGATTTAATGGACATGTCAGACGTCCAGGTCTTATTTGACTAGGGTGGAAATGGAATTAGAGGCTAAGATTTGGAATAGTAGTGGAGAATTCAATTATCTTTGCAATGAATCTTACATGAGTTTAATTGGAGTTTTATAATAAAAGTTATAGTTGTTTAACCATAAACCTGCTGCTACTAAACTATAACAGCAACAAGTGAACTTCCAGATTTGATTTGACCATGAATAAAATAAAATTAGAGTCTAAGATTTGAAACAGTTTCAGATAACCCTCTACAGTGGCTTCATCTTCCACTACTGTTGAAGCTGAATTGTGAAAATAGGTTACATTATTTTTTCACTGTGTTGGGCTCGACTGATCATTTATTTCTTAGGCAAGAAGTATGGTGCTTCCACTCCAATCTTGTTTAGTGAGCCATTTTCTTTTTTAAATTAATTCATTACCTAGGTTGTTGGTCTTCAGTTTTCCTCACCTTGAAAAGCTTATATATACCATTAGTTTATACCTTCTTATAATAATTTCATGAGCTTTAGATTTAGATTCACTATCCCATTAAAAGAAGGAAGCTAAGAAAGTAGTAACTAACACTAAATCTAAAGCTTCTAATAATCTATATAAAAGCTAAAAATATAAGAAAGGAGAGTGATATTTGGGTAAGAGACATTTAGAATATGGTAAGTGCATAAAAATTAAAAACTAGAGTCTAGTAAAAGAAAAAATTATTAAAGAAAGGTGGAGACTTTTTTATAAGTTACTCAATGAGAACTATGCAACATAATGAATGTACACCTGATTGATTCTAGAGATTATAAATGTTATCAAGAAGTTAGTATTGGTAATGATATTTCCAAGTCGGGGGAGCTCTTGGAAGAGATGTTCAGTATGGCTAACTTAACATCCAATAAAATTATTAAAATTAAGAAAATGCTATCTGATTGGAAAAAGCCGTTTCCTTCAAAATTTATGATCTAGCCTCATCTCTCATCTCCCTATGATTAAAAATCAGAACAAGGACATTTTTGTTTATATTCCCAAGTTCTTTCCCTTCCAGTGCCAACCTAACTTCATCTCTGTGGTTAAAACTTGGGGGGCATGGAGAACGATCGAGGCACAGTGCCCAACTTCGTACAACTATAGGAGCGGTGAAACTATAGGAGCGATGATATGGCACTTTTGATTAGAGAGGAATAATAGAATCTTTAACGATCGCAATTTCATCATAAGAGATATTTGTGTTCAAATTGCTAATGATACTCTATTATGGTCAGGTGCAGGGCAAACAGGCATATAGGAGCAGCAAGTTGCATCAGCATCACATAGGGACCAAGTAGGACCGCTACCGCGAAGAGACCCGAGAAGGAGATTAGACTTGCAGCCATACATTCACCATCGCGAGGATGAAGGAGGATTGGTGTAGATGACATGGCAGTTTGGGGCACCACGGAGACAAGGAGACATAGTCAAGGTGGGCAAGACTATAACAAAGGGGACTACAAATTTGCTTTGTAAATTATTTGTAAAACTATTAACTTTTTTCTTTTCTTCTAGTATGTAATCTATCTATATATGCTACACCTATCTATATGAAGGTGGCTAGCAACTATACAGCTCTGTTTCATTAAAAACCTTTTAATGAAACACTGAGGGTTATAACCCGCCATTTATGCTCAAAAAAATCTTAGGGAGCATCAATTTTATCTTTAAGCTTATTACTCGAATGTAAGTTAATAATGGACTGATTCTTTGTTGCATGCAGTGCAACCTGGATGTGAGGCACTAGTCTTAAGTGTTCAATGGTCATAAAGAACATGTGAACCCATAGATAGTAGTATACATGATACTTACATACATAAATACCCCCCCCCCCCCCCCCCCCCCCCCCCCCCCCCAACACACAAAATAACCCCGGTCTCCTTCCCACACTCTCTCTTAACGATTCTTATTTTCTTTGTTTCTTTTCAGATATATGAAGGTTTGGTCTTTGGAGAAAGAATGAAGCAAATAATTCGATTATAGATTTTGCTTTGTCTAGCAAATACTTAGTTTAAAAAGAGAATTTATCACTTGATTATTTTTTAAAAAAAATCGAGTGCAAACTAGATGGATTTCTTTTTAACTAGAAGGTAGTATAGGTAATTATATCGATTGCAAGGTAGTGCTCAGTGAGAGTATAATAACTCAAAATACGCACTTAGTTTTAGATGATCGGATTAAAAGAAGATTTGGAATATGATTTAAATCTTAAGATTAAGCGCTGACAGGCAGAAAGTAACTAAGTATTTTAAATTGTCATACAGAAAGTAGATTGGAAGGCCGAAGATGATTCTGATGCAAGATGGAATAAAAAAGCTATCTGCATTAAGAGAGTAACTAAAAATGTACTTGGGAAGATAAGAGATGGTGCTCCACCATGAAGTATCATGGTAGAATGAAGAGGGAAAAAAATTCTACTAAACTAAAGCGAGATTTTAACCGAGATTTGTATAACAATGATGGAGTAACCTTTGAGAGGTATAAGTTACTCAAGAAGGAGGCTAAGAAACTATTCAGGATGTAGGAGCTAAAGTCTACGAAGCTAGTCGGGATTGTTTGAATAAGAGAGAAAAAGTTTAGATAACTTATGTAACGTGAAGTCAAAAGATGAGGATTAGAGGAATCAGATCATGATGAAAAGATCAAAGACAGATGGAGAGATTATTTTAACAAAATATACAATAGTAATTTTACTCAAGATTTAGATGACTTACCATTCTGTTTGAGGATATAAATTATAGTTTTATGTGCAGAATTAATGAATTAGAAGTAAAAAAAGTTCTAAAATGATGAAATTAAAAAAGTTATTTGGTTCGAATGGAATTCCTATTGAAATATGAAGATATCAGGTAGATGGTGTAACATAACCATTAAACCTCTTTAATAAGATTTGACCAACTAAAGAAATGTCAAGAGATTAGAGGAAGAGTATCCTAATACCTAGAACATGAGTGATATTCATAGTTATTCTCATTATCATGGAATAAAACTCATTTATCACACTATAAAACTAAGGAAAGATATAATTGAAACATATCAATGCAAATTGTTAAAATATTAGAGAATTAGTTTAGATCATACCACGGTGACCTGACTACAAAAACTATTCATTTGCCTTATCAACTTATAGAGCGATTTCGAGATATTCACATGATCTTTATTAATTTAAAAAAAAAATCTTTTCTAAAGTACCGAGGCACTACGGTAGAAATTGATGAAGAAAGGAATAGCAATCAATATATTTATATAATTAAGAAGATATACGATGGAGTAATGATGAATGTCAAAACTTGTGGTAGCCCAACAAATGCTTTTCAATCATACTAGGATTGTATTAAAGATTTACATTGAGTCTATTCTTATTTCTCAAAGGATGATACTTTGGTTTATACTATTTGCTGATAATAGTATCTTAGACGATGAGACAAAAGCAGGAGTTAACGCCAAGTTGGAGCTATGGAAGCAAAGTTTAGGATCTAGAGGTTTACATTAAGTAGATTCAAAAGAAAGTATATGGAAATCAAATTTAGAATACCGAGAACATGAGATTATATTGTTGTGATACTTGATGGGTGAGCGGTACCAATGAGTAATCAGTTTAGGAACTTGAATTCTTTTATCCAAGCTAGCTAGTAGAAAAGGACACAACATTCTATTAAGGTTGAAGAGAAGATTTTATAGGACGGTTATTGGGCCAGTTTTATATATGATATGAAATATTAGTCTATAAAGATAACATTCATAGAAGATGAGTGTAATAAAGACGCACATACTTTTTTGGATGTATGGTAACACTAGATAATAAAGTAAGAAATAAGAATATTTTTTCTAAGATAAGCATAGCTCTTATAAATGAGAAGATGCAAGCAAAACCGTATATAATTAGGGATGGTAATTGATACATTCATAGGTCAATTTTTTGTCCTTCCTATACAAATTTTTACACATTCTATATTGGAGGAGCAACAATCATGCCAAGGTTATTGTAGGATCAAGGTTCTTACATCGAGACAGTTCTAAGTGTAGAAAAATAACAATTATTAACTGCCAGGTCTCAGAACAAGTACCCGTCTATCATATTATTATATAGTACCAATCTAAGGTTGCTATCATATTATTTATATAATGGAGAAAATACAAAATTGCATAAAATACTTACTCTGTTCTCTAAATACTCTAATACTCCCTCTCAAACTATAGCATAAATATAACAAATTAGAGGGGAAAAACTAAAAAAGCTTTAGTGAAAAGCAGTAGCAATAGTTAATTTCATATATAGAGGTGGATCTGCAATTGAAAATAAGTAGCATCACCACTTGTCATTATTGGCTTTTGATATGCAATATAACTTCTGACTATTAGCAGTAGTCACTTTTTTACTAGCATCAATAGGTATTATGACAAACAACAACGGTAAGATTTTGACAAAGAGTGAAAAATAACTTTTGACAAGCAATAATAATTGGCAAGCTTCTATTACCAAATGGGTATCGCCACTTTGTAGATGGGGGGTTTGGTAGGGTTGGGGGGGTGTTGGGTGTTGGGAGTTACATCATCTATTACCAAATGGGTATGGAAAGTGAATTGTCCTCAAAAAGTAAAAATGTTCTTATAGCTCATCTGGAAGGGGGCACTCCTCACATGGCCACAATTATAGAAAAGAGGTTGGACTAGACCCAATATATAGTGTTTTGTGTAGGGAAGATGGAGAGTCAAGTGAGCATATATTCTTTAAGCGTTCATTCTCTAAACACATTTGGGATTTGTGCACAAGGACTTTCGGCTTAAACATAAATATAACACTCAATGAAAATCTTTGTAATAAGATAGATAAATGTGATGGTGAAATGCAAAGGGTTATGACCATCATAGCAGCATATTGTTGGAAGGTTTGGAGAGAGAGGAATAGTAGAATTTTTAATGCTTCACACCACTCTATAGGCTATTGCATGTGCCATATTGTACATAATAATATTTTTTGGACAGATATCCCTTCAAATGAGGAGAGACTCTATCTATTAGATATCTCTTCAGGGAACGAGCTTGACAGCACACCCCACATCAGGTAGTAGAGGATGCTACTACTCTAGAGAAGGCAGCATTTTGGGAGACTGTTTGATGATTCGCAAAAACATAGGCTACAGGAGTATTTCACTTATGTTTTTGTTTGTAGCATTTGGCTAATGTAACTTAATTTTTTGCTTTTTTATATGTAACTTTTATGAGGACCACTTTTCATTAGTTGCCTAAAACTGCTTATGTTCTGTTTGTTTCGCATTAATTGAATGCAAAGGGTATTAACCCACTGTTCAGAATTCAAAAAAAAAATAGTTGGCAAGCTTCTGACAAGCAGCATGCTTTTGATCAGCAGCAATTATACTTCGCTTTTGATAAGAAGCAATTGAAGTTGGATTTCGATAAGTAACAACAACATTAGTCGGTGACCATCTTCCAAGTATTATCGCATACGAGAAATGATAAAAACCACTCAAGGAAAAAGAGACAAAGTTCATATGGTAGGACATCTCAACAAGGGGTTACCTACAGAGACGGCCTTAAATCTCAATATTAAGGTTCTACACAGGTGATCTATATCGTTCATTATGATCTCCAAGTTCTAAAGCAGTAGCATAAAAAAATAATTTAAATTCACCAAATTTTGACCATCCATCAGGTAATGACAAAATTAAGGTTTTTCCAAAATTTACAACTCTTATAGAGGCACCTTATGTACATTTTTAAAATTTTAGATTTCAGATATAGACTATAGCTATACCAACCAACATGAACATACTGTAAAGATTCCAATAGGGGAAATTAAAAATGGAAAATGTTAGGGTTTGAAAAAGAGAGAAAATAGATTGAGATTGAAAAAAAGGATAGGAGAACCCACAATTATTTTGGTAAAAGATGAGATATTTTAGCATGGGAATTGTAGCACTATAATTTTACCTCTTTATTCCACTATAATGTGTACTTACATGGTGTAGTACCACCTCTCGACTCACTAGTTATATATTTAACTATTCTCTTAATGCAACTAGCCATTTTGTTCCAGGCTACATTGAGATCATCTCGAGAATTTTTTTAACTCATATCATAATGTGTGGTAAGGTTTTTATGCTAGTTGTTATCACACGCAAACCTCCCTCATCACTTATATTAGGTTCGGACAATCAGTGAAATGATAAAAAAATTTAAGCACAATACTGGGGAGTTAATATTTAAAATCCATAACCAATAAGAACAATTGTCAATATAAATTGGACATGTTCAATAACCATATCTCAATGTTGAAAATAACGCATTATGAAACATGTTATATTGCGTTACGTAATCTAACGGACCCCAGCACTACGTGACAACTGGAAATAACTCAGTGCACCATAACATTACGTTTTTTATATTATTTTACATTATATTACGTAAATTTATATTAAATTACGTTATGTTATGTTATTTACAATTATTTCTTAGTAATTTCTATATTATTGTTAATTATTATTTTGATTATTAGTGAATTGTTGTAAATTTCTTACTTGATTAGTTATTGACTTGTTTAATTACTTGTGGAATTGTTAACTTAATAATTTGCAATTATTTTTTTGCTCGCTTTTGTAATTCCTCTCTGATTGCTGAAATATCTTACTTATTGATTATATTGAATTTTTAATTAAACTGAAATCAACAATTACAAATAAGATGAATTTAACATTATAAAATGTAAATTATAACAATGACAATAACTGGAATTGACATAAAAAATTAGAATGTTGTTTTCTTGTTTAAATGATGACTAGAATTATGGTTGCAGACTTAATATAATTTATGAAGATAAATGTGAAAATTATTGTAAAACTTAATATAAAATTAGAATATATTATGTATTACAAAATGATTTTATATTCTTTTTTAGATATTTTTAATTTATTTTTTCAATTTATAAAAATTATTTTAAATATTTAAATTTATTTTTCAATTCATAAAAATTATTTTAAATAGTTTTATATTTATTTTTATTAAATAAATAGGAAATTGCATAAGCTACGTTATGCGTTACGCTATATATGATATAACCTAATAGAGATAAAACGTTATGTTATCGTTATCGTTATTTTAAATATTGTCATATCTTATACAAAATGGATATGGACATATACTAGATATCGACAATGACAAAAATCTAGACTGACATTTTTAGATTCTTTTTCATTTTCTTTTCATTGAAGAAATAAATTTCAAGGGAAGACAATTGCATGCAATGCGGAAAAGGTAATTGACAAGCTTCAAAGGGAGATAAATTAATCTCAGTTTATATTATTGGGTAATGATATGAGTAATGGGCAATGAAATATATGAATAATGGCTTAAGGACATGCAAACATAGTGCATAACAACAGTTATGCGGATATTTCAGTCGAAATTGTATCCACACTTGCATCCCTCTTTGAATTCCAACTTCACTTTTGTTTTTTACCCAAATGGATAATATATTGCAATAACTCCGCCAGTGCTGTGCTTAAAAATTTATTTTTTTACTGTCTGTCCCAAACCAAGGTAAAAAAGAAGGGTTGTGGTAGGTTGGTGATAGTCAACATAAAATATTGTCACATATTATGACATGAGCCAAAATATGAATTTCATTGGGGCTTTATCAATCCGGCGTGATTCTCTTTTGGTTCATGTAGCCTACCCCAAGTACTTGGGATAAAAGGCTTAGCTGTTTTTTTTTTATAATATATTGTGATATTCATAGCCATACTCAATAGGACACAGGTGCACATTAGTTTTGGATAATCAAGGTTCTTATTTATCTAGAAAGGAACTTATTTAGATGGAAAAGTTAACAAAGTCACCTTTAGAGTGTATTTGTTTTGAAAGAAAATAGAATAAAGAAAAAGGAAAGAGAAAGGGAAAGAGAAGAGAAATGAAAAGGAGATAGAAATTGGTTTCTCTTTGATGTTTGTTAGTAAGAAAATATTTTCTTCTATTTTTTCTTTAAAATTTTCTCTCTAACCATACAATATAAAATATTCTCTTTCTTGTTTTTTTTTTTCCTTTTCTTTCATTTTCTCTCGAACCAAACAGAGCATTAGGCTATGCTTGAAGTTTTGTTTTGGAGTGTTTTGGGGTATTTTGGAGGGATGTCTTATGAAGTGTTCATAAGAACACTTGCATGTGAGTTTTTGACAAGTGTTTTGAAGTGTTCTTAGAACACCCCAAAACACTTGGATAGGTATTTTAGAATGCTTTTTAGAACACTCCAAATTGGGATGCTTTGGAGTATTCTGAATTACTTATCCAAAAAAACCCTCTTTTTTCCTTCTTCCAATTCTCTTACACTTATTTTTCTTTTTACTAATTGGGTATATTTGTCTTTTACATGTTTATAAAACTCACGAAAACCCATGAGAAAACTTAACTCTCAAGTACAACATTGAACATCCCAAAACCAATAATCATAATACTCCAAAATACATATCACCAAAATACTCCAAAATACACACTCTATGAATACTCCAAAATACTTTGGTTTGATATCCAAGGCACAGCCTTAGGGAGAAGACCATCTGTGGAAAATGATAATAGAATGAAGCTAACTGAAATACCCATGACAGTAAGGAGAAATTTATGTTAATACCCAATAAGCAAACAATTTTAGATGGATTTGGATCCTCCCGTCAGCGCATTACAGGCATTCACTGAAGTAATAGATGGTTAAGATATATCCTAAACTAACATACATCATGCATTATACCTCTATGATTTACACTAACATGTACTTTGAATTGAGAAGAAGTTCCAGATCCATTTTAAATTAGAAGCTCTTTTCTAACGTCAGTTCAGGCTGTCAGTTTCTCAAGCTATTTTAAACGCGGAAGCAACTCAAAAAACAGCATTCTTTTTTAACTCATTGGTCCAGCGAATGCAAATCATAATGCTCACCTACCGCACCAACCACTCTTGAATCCCGATGCACCAATTTTTTTACCAGATTTAAAAATTTCCATCTTTAATCATACATGCTTTAATTAATTAAGAACCTTATCCAATATTCCGTTAAAAAATTAAATAAATTCCCAATTGTAGAAGATGCAAAGAAAGAGAGGCTCACGGGCGAGGGGCGAATTCCGTCGAGCCTGGAGCTGCCGAACCCATGGCAGAGCACGATCTTGTAACGGGCCACATCTTTGGGCACACCTTGCTCCGAATAGGCCAAGAACCTGCCGTCCCTCAGCCGGATCCTTGGTGCCGTCACGGGTGGGCCGCCCTCGGAACCGCACAATTTGGGCTCCTCTGGCTGGATCGCCACATAGAACCAGCTCCCAAGCCCAACAGCAAGTGCGAGCACAACGGCCAGCCTTCTTCCACCCTTTCCTACACATTCGAACAAACACTTGGTGTTTGCCAAAGAAAAAAAAGCTAAAAGAGAGAGAAATTGCAAGGGGAGATAAAAGGTACCTGAACATGCAGTCGCCATCATTTGCCTGACTGAGAGAGAGACGGTAGAGGAAGATATATTGCTGGGACTTGGGAGAGGGGACTGGATGGGTCGTCGGCAGGTAAACAGATATAAGTAAATATGCTTTTAATTGGGTGGGTCCTGATTTCCTTATGAGCCACCTACTCCCACTTAAAAACTTAAAAAAAAAAAAAAAAAAAAAAAAATTGTTTTTTTACTTCCATTGCTAGTGTTTTCTTTTTTCTTTTTTGTTAACCTGTTATTCCTAACTACAAGAAATATACTAAATATTTGTTGGAAACTTTATTTGAATTTTTTTTGAAATGGTTGAAGAGTCATTAAATATATACTCGGAGAAGTATAATAATGCTTTTAATAAATTAAATACTAATATTAATGTGCTACTCATATAACAATTTTTATATGCTCTCATATATAATAATGCTACTACATTGAAAAACATTTATTTTAACTTTCATATAAGTTCAATATAGGTTCTTTTAGATTTATACAGAATATCATGTTTTTTTAATTATTTAAAATAGTATATTTGGTGTCCATGTCCCATATGTGACCCGAAGTGGTTGCTTTGCCCTTGTCCCTCCTTTTATTCTAGAAATTTTTAATTTGAGAAATTCACCTTTTGCATTAAATATTTTTCTCTTCCATTTTCTTGAATTGGTTAAATATAAAGAGTAGTTTGAACAGTTTTATAGGGGTGAACAATTGTTCGGAGCCGGCGAAGGTCAGAGGATTCTGACCGATTCTAGCAAGAGGGGGGAGATGAAGCTCCAACTGTCTTGCTCACCGGATTCCGACCGATTCCGGCAAAAAGGATGAGGCGAAGGTTCAACCATCTTGCTCGTTGGAATCAGACCAACATCCAACCGTCTCCAGATCGATCGAATGCGGTCCGAATCTGACGGAGTTGGTCAGAGTTCTCATGAGAAAAAAATGAAAAGAACTCTTTCGCATATATAGAGAGGTGGAGAGAGAGGCAAAGGAGAGAGGGATCAGGGAGATTAGTATCATAAGAAAAAAAAAAAAAACTTTTGTAAAATGAAGAATAACTTAATGTATGTTGTTACATAATTTATGTGGCCTAAGTCAAAGATGAGAAGCATAGTAAGGTGATAAGTCAAACTCAAAAGAAATCCAGTTTAAAAACTACTCAGAATTGCAGCACTCATCTTATAAAAGTCACTTTAGGATTCATATCTTTTATTACCGTCAACTTTTGAAGAATCCACCATAAAGTTAAATCCCTACTTAGTTATCAATGATAAGTAAATTAAACCTGCAAAAGGAAATCGAATTTATCCATAACAAGATAAAAAAATAAATTCAAGTTAAAGTGAAGAAATCATACATACTTAAGACGACTTTCAGAACTTGGTATAGACATGAATTCTTAATAATGTTATTCAAAGTAACGAATGCACCGGCTATCTTCATGAACTTGACGAATAAAGTTTTTGCCTTATTCTAGGATAAGTTTGTGATAGCTTTCACTTATGGCATCTTAGTGTACTTTAAGAAAGAAGAAGATCATGTTAAACACTTGAGAATGATCTTGGAGACTTGAGAATGGAGAAAGTGTATAAAATAACTTAGCAAGTGCAAGTTTTGGCTAGAGAAATTTTCTTTCTTGGACCATCATCTCAGGAAATAGGATTTCAGTAGATCCTAACAAGGTTGTAACAGCGAGGGAATGACTAGTTCCGATGTCAATGATAAAAAGTTTCCTTGTTCGTTGGGTGTTACTGAAGATTCGCACAGGACATTTTTAAGATTGTAGGACTGTTCTAAGATTGTAGGACCTTTAACCAGGTTGATAAAGAAAGGAGAGAAGTAGGCAGAAGATTGTGATGTAGCTTTTGAAGAGTTGAAGTAGAGGATTACTTTATCACCAGTTTTGGTGGGATGGTTGTGTACAGCAATTTATTTGCTAAAGAACTGAGTTGTGTTTTGATGAAGCATAGTTGGATGATTTTTTATGCATCATGGTAGTGAGATCTCACGGGTAGAACTACCTAACCCATGATTTGGAGCTTGCAGCAATAATCTTCATCTTGAAGATTTAGGAGGAGACACTACTTGTTGGGCGACAGAGTAAAGATTTACACAGATCGCAAGAGATTAAAGTATTCTTTACCTAGAAGGAGATCAACATAAGATAGAGAAGATGACTTGAGTTGTTGTCAGATTATGATACTGATCTGTAGTATCATCATGACAAGATTAATGTAGCTCTGTGTTGGCGAAATTTTCATTTATGAGGGCCAACTTTCAAATCTGCGGATGTAAATTAAAGAAGAATTAAAATATATATTTCACATGGTTGTGTTTTATTTTTCAAAAGAGTCAAAGCAGCAAACTTGCTATCTCACCGCTGCGAATCTAAAGTTTGAGATTCTCATTCCGGTTGTGATTAAAATGAGTCACGAATTTAAAGTTTGAGATTCATGTTCTGGTTGTGATTAAAATGAGTCACGAATATAAAGTTTGAGGTTCGCGTTCCGGTTGTGATTAGAAAAGAATCGTGAATCTAAAGTTTGAGATTCGCGTTCCGGATGAAATAAAGGAGCCGTGAATCTAAGGTCTAAGATCCGCATTTCGGTTGTGACTTAAAGAAAACTCGAATTTAAAACTTGAGATTCGTGTTCTGCATTTCAGTTACGATCTAGAGGATTAATGACATTAGTTACAAATTCTGTAGATTTAATACAAATTTACCAGATCAAAAGGAAAGAAGTTAATTCTCAGATCGTGGAGGCCAATAGTTGGACAGTTATATCAACTCAAGAGTCTCCAAACCTCTATAAGTAACAGAAGTTTAGGTGGAAAAAGGCATCTGGAGATCAATATTATAGAGAGAGTCATTTTCCATCCAAGTGCTGGTGTTATCAAAAGTCTAAAACTCTTGCCAACTAAAATTTTATATAGAGTATCAACGGAGAGTAAGATCGTTCTCTATAGTTACTCTAGAACCCAGCTTTATACAAAGAGAAAATTAGATTTTTCTCATTTTTTGTAAAAAGAAAACCATTAAAATTGTAATCTTTTATTAAGAAAATTCAATAAAAAATCATTTACGATTTTTATGGCAAACAAAAGATTGGCGGCTCCGCTGGAAAAATCTATCATCTATGATGATAAGGTGGCAGCTCAATCCGATAAGATACCAGTTGACAATATGGTCAATTTACTCGTTATCAAGTTTGATCAGGAGAAGTATGAAAAATTTCTCGTCTCTGACTCCAGAAATCCTAATTCCTTATGAAAATGACGTAAGCTTTCTAACAGCTTAGCCTCCAAAGAAGCTTCAAAGGCGACGGTCCTGTCGAAGGACTCTTCAGACCGTCTGGTCTCAAAGGAGAATCATCTTCTTCACCAGCACAAGACTCAGGGTCTGCTCCACTTAATCTCCTTAAGAGTATTGTTCAGGATTCCCATATTAATAAGGGAAAATGACCATTCTCTGATAGTCAAAACGATGAACCAAATAATAAGGTTCCTCTGACCTGCATAATGAGAAGGAACTTTAAAAGAAGTAAAGCTCGCGCTCTCTGCAGAGCCATGAAACAAAGAGAATCTGTTGAACCACAAGCGCGAAGACCTCCAGTTCAAGTATGGAGACTCAAGAGCGAAGTAGTAGTTTCAGAGAGAAAAAAAGATCAAGATGCAGATGGATTTATTCATCTTTCTTACAAGAAACATCGTACACCTACCAAGTTCATTTATGATTTCAAACGTAGAGTTTACATCCGCATTCCACAAATAAGACAAGGGTCCCACCCTCGTGTCTTGGAAACAAAATGTGATTTTCATAAATGCTCTTCCGCAGATAAATGCGGACCTCAAATCCGCGTACCAATAGAAAAGCATGGTTATCAAAATCGCGAACTGGCTTCTAAAGTTTGAATTCCAATTTCGACATAAGCTCCTCCATCTACCACCATAACTAAAGTGACATTCACTCCTGAAATCTTTAAGGGAATAGAAAATCCTATTCCGAATATATCATTTGGAGGCGATGCTATTTCCATTAGCAAAATAATGAGTTCCAATACAAGAGACCTCAGGGAGCTTCTCAACAAAAAGATAGAAGAATCTCGAGTGTTTCAATGTTATTGTGAACGATTGATCAATGTGGTGTTATCGCATTGTTACTGTATAGCGGCTTCTACTAAACAGTCGGTTTTTAATCGACTTACAATATCTTCACTTCAACCATCTAAAAGGAGGAGATGATACAGACAAAAAAATTTTGAAGCTGAATACCCCGAAGTATCATCTAATATGATAAACTTTAAGGGAAAAAAGAAGAAGAAGAAGAAGAAGAAGAAGAAGAAGGCAAAGAGTTTCCATAGAATAGATTCTTCTAACTCTGAACGCTCTTCAGACTTAAAGAGTATATTCAGCGAGATATGGGGTGTTTTTCAAAATATCCGACTCAAAAAAGGAGTAACAATGCATGTGGATTATAGACGAATGGCTGGAGTCTCTTTCGATGATGAAGAAGAAACAATAAATTCAGTTCTGGCAGAATCTCAAACATCGAATTTGTTCGTCGAAGATTCTGCATTTGCGCATATGGTACAAGGAACTGCAGAAGAGTTCATGAAAAGAATGGATGAGCAAAACAAAACCATCAAACAATAGCAAAATACTATTAATAAAATCAGATGTATGTCTTGCTGGAGTCAGAAAAAAAAAAAAAAGGAAAGAGGAAGGCGAATTTTTTTCTAAAACTCCTCATGATTCGAGAAGCGATAGAGCGAAGAATACATAAGTTGAGTCTCGCGATCCTCCTAGAAATGATAATGAAAATAATGAAGACCATCTCGAAGAAGAAGATAATCATTTCATGTACTCCCAGCACCAAGAAGAAAATCTGAATCAAGAAGAAAACACAAACACTGTTTGGATGGTGAGTTTTCAAAATCAACTGAATACTCATGCATAAGAATGATTTGCAAGAGCTGGGGGTTGTGAGGCCATATCCAGTAGAATGGAAAAGTATACCATTCTCAAGAAAATTACAAATCACTGAAGCTCAAATCATTTGATGGAAAAAGATCGTCGAATCAGCACCTTTACTATTTCAAATCTCAGACATGACACTTGACTGAGAATGATCCAATCATTACGCAAGTTTTTATTAGTATCTTAACAGGTTTAGCGTTTGAATGGCTCCGGAGATTAGAATCGGGAACAATCAATTCATGGAATAATTTGGAAAAAGCCTTCTTGACGTGAAGTTGACATGGGAATCTCAATGCCAGCACTCTTGCTACAAAACAAAAGAAGGGAGAATCCGCTCGAGATTTCATTAAAATATTCAAAAATAATTCTTTGAGATGTCTGCATGGAATTCTAAAGAAAATATTGATAGAAACTTACAGACACAATCTCTCTACTAAAGTTATTGCCAGGATGGGGGCTGTAAAGTCTTCTACCTGAAAAAATCTTTCATTACAAGCCGAGAAAGTTAAAAAAAAAAAATTACACAGAGACTTGAGGCTAAAGAAGCGGGGAAACAAAGACAAAATAATTCTTGACAATATTAGTCTTCTCGACCCAAGGAGAAAAAGACAATGGCGACTGATACTCTGAATCCTACAAAATCTTCTCCAAAGGCTCCTTCTCAATCAAGGATTCCTTAGAAACAATATTCTTTGAAAGATGAGCATACCATTACTATCTTTGATTTGCTCATGACAAAGAATATGCTCAAATTGCCAGAATTAAAACGACTCGAAGAAGCAGGAAAGGTTAATAATCCTAATTATTGTGTATATCATAGGATTATTAATCATCCTACCAAAAATTATTATATTATCAAGGATAAGATTCAAGCTCTGCTAGATGCCAAAGTTATCAAGTTGCGGAAAGATCAGAAGAAAATAACAGCAAACATGGTGACTTTTATATTTGGAAAAGCTCCTGATTGGATAGAATCAACCATTCAGAACGGAGTTCAATCCATTTTTAAAGGTACGATGAGAGTTGTGAATTATGATTCTCATCAATAATAAAAGAAAGAGTTATGTTCTATTGAAACTTCTAAAAGAGAAATAATGTGGGTACATCCAGACCTCCTTAAAATGAGAAATGGACATCAAGTTCATCCAAGAAGAAGTCAAAAAAAAAATTATTTCCAATGTTATTGCAATTCCTGAAGATGATACAGAAGTTCCTCCTCTCACGGATTCAAAAGAAGTCCAAGAGTCTTTGACAGTTAACGCGGATCAGCCAAAACCTTCTAAGACTCATTCATAAAAAGATTACTTGAAAAATTATGATCAAGTAATAAAACCTCAGCCGCCTCCATAGAAAAACAAGCAAAAAGAAATATGACAAAACTCTTAAAAATAGAAATAAAGAACCTGCAAAAAGTTCCAAGATTCCATTTCAATTTGACGTATTGGTGCAATTGGCTAATATTCCGGCAAGAATTACTTTGTATAAGCTCCTAAAACTCTCTAAACAAACTAGAGAAGTTTTAAGAGAAGCACTGAAAGATTCTAAAGTGTTTCTGGCACAAATGTCAGAAACAGTCGAAGAAGAAGAAAAGGTTTGTGCAGTATGTCATCAGACTTCTAAAAAGATTCCTTACATAACCTTCTCTCCAGAAAATATGCAAGTCAAGAATAACAAGTATCGTCATCCTTTATATTACAAAGAATACATAGGGTCATCAGAGATCGACCGAATCCAAGTTGATCTTGAATATGCTCTAAGTATAATACCGTGACGGGTATTATGATATCTTGGGGTCCCTATGAATAGATTAGCAACAACAAATACTACCTTTTTTGGATTCAATGCTAATGGTAGTAGACTACTGGCCAAAATAAAGTTGAAGTGTCAGATCAGTGATTTAAAGACGGAGATCACATGCTATGTAATAGATACTGACACGTCTTATAATTTTCTACTTGGAAGGTCATGGATTCATATAAATATCATTGTTCTGTCTATACTTCATCAATGCATGAAGTATATTGATAAAGATGAAAATGTGATGACCTTGGTTGCAGAGAAGCAAGCATTTAAAGGAGTTGAAAACTACTTTACAGATGTATTTCTGTATCAAGACACATTTGAAACAGCTGAACAACCTACTCCAGAGGCATCTGATAGCGGCAACAAAGCTGATATTGAATCAAGATCCAAAAATTCGAAATCCGATGATATAAATTGGGATGCAGAACCCATTGTAATAAGCCTTGAAGCCCTTGATGTAAATGGCACCGCCAATTCTGATGGCGAGTGGATAATCAATGAAGATATAGGGTTTGCTTATTCTTCTAATATTGATTTTGAACTTTCAAGTATTAGTACTGACGTGATCAGTGATTACCTAGATAAAATATATTCTTTAGTTTCATTTCAAGCACCCATTCGATCATCCTTTTACAGACAAAGTGATGATGATGAAGATGCTAATGAAGCCGTTTTTTAAGTTCTCCGAAAAATAAAGATCAAAACCTACAATATTTGGAAAAGCAAATAACAAAAATAAAGGAAAGTATTTAGATTCTGAGGAAGAACAGAAAAATCCCAAGTTCTTTCATTATGATGAAAATTTCCATAAGTTAATGAGAAAAATAGAGTACAATCTAACCAAAGATAGGGGGTTAAATTTTGGAAAAGGGAGCAAAGTAATCATTTAACGTTTTGTTCCATAAGGAAATATTCCATATTACTACGATAAAACTGGCAGGAAATTGGGATATGTTACCACTTCTGAAAATCTTTCGGATATGAAATCTGAAGAAAGGCAGCAAACTCATTTGTCAAAATAATCATGTTGGAATTCAGATATAAGCATTGGTGCCATTTTTGTGAGGTTTCTGTTAATATGGTCTCCGCAGACCATGAAAAAGAAGAGACTGACGAAATATAACTAATCAAGGATAATTCTTGAGCGAAACACCTCAATATGAAGTGGAAAATTCAATTTGAATAACGAGAACCTCCGACTGAAGATAAAATGATCCAAATAAATATGGATAATGAAGTTAATTTTAAACCCAAATTTATAAGTAAAAATTTTTCTTCAGAGGGAAAAAAGTGATATCTCTCATTCGAGAATACATTGATGTTTTTGCTTGAAATTATGAAGATATGTCAGGACTTGATCCAAACTCCGTGGTTCTTAAATTAAATATCCGACTGGATGTAAAGCCAGTAAAACAACAACAACAAAGATTTCGTCTTGAAATTATGGAGGCAATCGAAACTGCAATCAGAAAATTAATTGAGTCTAGTTTCATTTGCGAAAAACAACATCCAGATTGGGTCGCGAATATAGTCTATATAACTAAAAGAACGGAAAAATCGGGGTCTGTATTGATTTCAGAGATTTAAATGAAGTATGTCCGAAGGACGATGCGACTATAAAAGGATATTATTTATGGATGGATTCTCATGATACAATCAAATCAAGATGTACAATGATGATGAAAAGTATACATCTTTCAGAATGCCAACTTGGAGTATACTATTATACAATCATGCCATTTAGTTTAAAGAACACTAGCACCACGTATCAACGCGCTATGAATACGATATTCCAAGAATATCTACGAAAGATCGTAGAATGCTATGTAGAAGATCTGGCAATTAAAAGTAAAAACAAGGATGATCATCTTCATGATTTGAGAATAATGTTTGATCTTATGTGGAAACACCAGTTTAAAATAAATCCTACTAAATCTTTTCTGGGAGTTTTTAGTAAAAAATTTCTTTGCTTTGCAGTTACTTTCCAAGAAATTCATCTTGATCCAGGAAAAATTAAAGCAATTCAAGATATGTCACCTCCTAAGAATCTCAAAGAATTGAGAGGACTACAGGGTAGGTTGGCGTACATTCGCAGATTCATATTAATTTTATCTGGAAAGTGTCAACCTTTTACAAGATTGAGGAAAAAAGGGGTATCATTCATTTGGGATGATGCATGTCAGAAAGCTTTTGAAGAAATCGAAAAGTATCTCACTAAACCACTTGTTCTCGTAGCTCCAGTATCAAGAATATCTTTCTTATCATATATGAGAGCTATGGATCTTATTGGCACTAAAGAATGAATTGAGGCATGAATAAGCTATTTATTATCTTAGCAGAATGATGATTGGGGCTGAATATTTATATAACCCAGTAAAAAAGAATGCCTAGGTTTGGTGCTCGCAGTATAAAAAATGTGACACTATTTAGTTGGACAAACAATTCATGTTATATCGAGAGTCAATCTCTTAAGAATATTAATGAATAAGCCAGGGTCAATAAATTCAAGGCTATCCAACTGGACTATTTTGCTATCGCAATATGACATGTATTTTATCCCCCAAAAATCAATTAAAGGACAAGGTATAGCTGATTTCCTGACTGAACACCCGATTATAGTATCTTCAAAATTATATGAAGATAACCTTGGTGAGATAATTGAAGAAAATACAATTTCAAAGCAAAATATTCCAAAAAAAAACTGCTGAAGTAAATACTGTTACAGAAGATGTGTGGCAACTTTTCTTCGATGGTGCCTCTAGAATGGGACTCAAAAGAAAGATGGTAGCGAGAGTGGGAGTCGTTTTTGTTTCTCCTTACAACCACATCATTTCTCGAGCATATTCATTGATAAATTCATATTCTAATAATATTGTTGAATACAATACCCTAATAATTAGTTTGAAAATAGTCAAATAGCTGGGGGTGAAGTATTTAGAAACATATGGAGATTCCCAACTTGTCATAAATCAAGTTAGAAGGAAATATAAAGTCAAAAATAAGGACATTTTACCATATTACCAAACAGTCATAAAAATAACTAATAGTTTTAATAGTTTTTATATCAGTCATGTGACGTGCCATCAGATTGGTTATGCAGATTCGCTAACTTTCTTAGCTGCTACTTTAGCATTCCCAAAAATGCTAGTAAGTGAATAACAGTGAGAAGTAAGGAATTGTTTTGCCTAAAAAATGAGCTTGAAGTGGAGCTAAATTCAGCAGATGAAGTATATATTCTTGGGTCTGATCTTGAACCAAAAGATTGGTGATTTCCTTGTATAGACTATGTTTTTATGGGATATTGCCTGAAGATCCTAAAGAAGCAGCAGTAATTCAAAAAAAAGTTGTTCGATTCTATTACAATGCCGAACTTTGAACATTATATAGAAAATCTTATGATGAGATTTTGCTTCGGTGTCTCTCTAACAAAGAAGCTCAAGAAGCACTTGAAGAAACTCATAGCAGCATCTGCAGAGCACATCAATCAGGACAAAAACTCTGGGATAGACTCCGAAGAATGGGTTATTATTGGCTCAAGATGATGACAGATGCAGTTATTTATGCTAAAAATATAGAGCCTGTCAAATACATATAGAGTTCATACATCAAGTTCCAGAATATCTTCACCCAACAGTTACATCATGGCCATTCGAACAATGAGGAATGGACATTATTGGATCAATTTTTCCACCATCAATGATGGGACATCAATTCATATTAGCCATAACAGATTACTTCTCAAAGTGGTCTAAAACTATTTCCTTAACTGAAGTAAAGTCGTCAAATGTTATTAAATTTACCAAACATCATATTATATACCGCTTTGGATGCCTAGGAGAATTATTCATGACAACGGATCTCAGTTTGTGAGTCAGTCGTTCTCCAGGTTTTGTAATAAATATAGGTTGAAAGTATGGCTTCATCTCCATATTATCCTGCAGCCAATGGTTTAGCAGAAAGTTTCAATAAAACCATTGTGAAACTTTTTAAAAAGTTCGTTTCATCCAATCAACAAGACTGGGACGAAAAGCTTGGAGGATATCTTTGGGCATATCGAGTTATTGTCAAAACTCCTACTAATGCTATGCTATTTTATTTGGTGTATGGGTCTGAAGCAGTGTTACCCTTGGAAATCTTAATTCCGTCATTACGAGTCGCATTAGCAACTAAAATGACGCAAGAAGAAAAATATCGACAGAGACTTCAAGAATTGAAATCTCTGGATGATAAACGTCTTGAAGCCCAACAAAGTATTGAACTCTACCAAGCACATATTTTCAAGACCTTTAATAAAAAGATTAAATAGAGAACTTTCAAGAAAGATGATCTGGTCTTTTCAGTAAGAAGACTGATCATAACTAATCAAAAATCCAAAAGAAAGTTTCAGCCAAAATAGGAGGGACCCTTTATTATTGATGCAGTCTATTCTAATGATGTATATCAGTTGGCAAAACAGAATGGCAACAAAATAATGATGCCAATTAATAAAAAATTTCTAAAGAAATATTATTCCTAAGTGTTAATCGGAGAGAAAGACTTCGGATTTTTTTAAAAAAAAAAAGGTAAAATAGCTTATGTAATAGTAAGATGCAACGAAGTTAAAAGTTGTATGGTTTAAGATACATATCTTCTTCTATAACTCTCAATTATATCTCCGACCGATATCGCGAAGAAGAGAATATAGAAGTATCAAATTATTTGATACACATACTTGAATTTTTCCTCAAACAATAGGAAAATTCAACATTACGACTTGATTATTGATCTATTCTAATGTCGGATATTTGAAGTCCATAAAGAGATTAATGAATATGTTAGATTCTTGACACTATCATCTCCAAAACAGGACCAATTTGTCCACCAATTAAATAGAGCTCATCTACAAGGAAAAACCCATTCTCAACGAGTTTTAGCATGAAATGTCGAATGAATCCTATGTCTCTATGACTAAGGATAGAGAAAATTTTGGCATTTAAAGTTCAAATGACATCCTCGACAACCCTACCGTGCTGGGTTAAAAAACACAAATACCTCTAATCAATTAAAGTTTAGAAAAGAGAAAATTTTGGTATTTAAAGTCCAAATGAAATCATTGACAACTCATCATACTGAGGAAAATAGCATGGCTAGCCCAACACATACGACATTTGGTAAAAACTAATCAAATCCATTTATAACTGAGAGTTTGCTAAAAATCCCATCAACTTATCATAATAAGTTTCTGTTTTTGACAGATTTGATATTCTCAATTCTGGAGTCAAAGGATCCTAAAACGCGAATTTCATAAAGTGACATTTTAATACTAAAAGAACTTTAGAAATGAAGTCTTGAATTCTAAAGCGCGAATTTTCGTAAAATCGTGCTCTGCTTACTTTTCTCCAAATTTGTTAGTTAAAAATCACCTCTAGCAAATAAAATTTTCTTTCCTCCAAATTTGCTAAGTTAAAAATTATCTTTGGAAAATAAAATTTTCTTTCCTCCAAATTTTCTAAGTTAAAAATTATCTCTGGTAAACAAAATTTTCTTTCCTCCAAATTTGCTAAGTTAAAAATTACTTCTGGCAAACAAAATTTTTATTCCTCTAAATTTGCTAAGTTAAAAATTATCTCTGAAAAATAAAATTTTCTTTCCTCCAAATTTGCTAAATTAAAAATTATATCTGAAAATAAAATTTTCTTTCCTCCAAATTTGCTAAGTTAAAAATTATTTCTGACAAACAAAATTTTTCTTTCCTCCAAATTTACTAAGTTAAAAATTACTTCTAGCAAACAAAATTTTCTTTCCTCCAAATTTGCTAAGTTAAAAAATTACCTCTAGCAAATAAAAAAAAATTTCCTCCAAATTTGATAAGTTAAACAATTATCTCTGGCAAAATAAAATTTCATTTCACCAATTTTGATAAGTTAAAAATTACATCTGTCAAAACAAAATTTTCTTCCATCAAAATTTACTAAGTTAAAAATTATCTCTGGTAAAACAAATTTCATTTCACCAAAATTTTGCTAAGTAAAAAATTATCTCTGGCAAAACAAAATTTTCTTCCACAAAAATTTGCTAAGTTAAAAATTATCTCTGGAAAATCAAATTTTCTTCCTCTAAAAATTGCTAAGTTAAAAATTATCTCTAACAATTCAAAGAGCTGTTATACTATAAGTTACTGAACAGCTGCAAATACAATTTGATTAGGAAAGTTAATGAATACTTCTATCATGTTCAAGAATATCATTCATTCATCGCAAAATCAACTTGGGTAGTTGAATATTGACTCTACATTGTCAAGTTAATGATTACCTCTAGACAGTATACAACAAAGAGTCAATGATGTATCAAATTAACAGTTACCTCTGATTATCAACACCAAATGCATTAATCAAGTTAACAGTTATCTCTAAATAAATAATGATAAATCCAAATTTTAATTTCTCCAAAATTTGTCAAGTTAAGAATTATCTCTGACAAATCCAAATTTCATTCCTCCAAAATTTGTCAAGTTAAAAAATTACATCTGACAAATCCAAATTCCATTTCCACCAAAATTTGTCAAGTTAAAAATTATTTCTGACAAATCCAAAATCCATTCCTCTAAAATTTATGAAGTAAATAAGTACCTCTGACTGAATTACAAGTTTTATCAAACCATAAAGAAATCCAAAGTATTCCAAAATATCTTCAAAAAGTCAAAGGCATTTTGAAAACTTTGCAGGGGGTTCTGTTGACAAAAAATTAAAATCATCATACATGAATACCAATTAAAATGGTAGTTACATCCCATTAATGAGTGCTTCAAAATGAGGGTTACACATTATTAAATTGAAAATTAAAATGGGGAATACATCTCTGAAATGGGGTTTACACCTCCATTATCTCTAAATTAATGAGTGTTTAAATCTCCAAAACTCCTATAAAAGCCAAAAAGGCTAAAGAAGATGGGACTCTCAGGAGATGATCTACACACCTCTATAAGAGGATCCTCCTCTAGTACAAGAAGAATAGAGATTCTCATTTTATGAAGAGTTCTACTCTTTCTTAATGCAGAGATTTCTATCTGTTAAAGAGTTTCAACTCTTTCTTAATCTAGAGATTTTTATCTCTTAAAGAATTCTACTCTTTTATTTCTAAAGTCATGCAAAACTATTTCAACTCCAAGAGTTCGATATTAAAATCATCAATGGAAAATATGATCATCTCCCACCACTACATTAGAGAACCTTTACCTAACATGAATAATATGTGAATCATCAACTAAAGAGAGGTCCATATTTCAAGCCTAAAATGGTTAACACATGGATCATCAAAGATAGATCCATATTTCAAAGCCTAAAATGGCTAATACATGGATCATCTGTCATAGAGAGATCCGCATCTCAAAAATAAAGAAACGCTAAAATGCGATCTTCACAAAGTCGCATTTTATCTTTCAAGATAGCCAAAACACAAATCTTCAGCCAAAAAGATCCGCGAATTGGGCTAATAAAGGTGGGCCCCACAGAGTCGCATTTTAAAAGAGTGATCCCCGCAGACCCTTAAAGTAGCATTAAAATATAGATCTAATCCGCGACTCAAGTGAGAGATCGTGGTATAGCCCACGGAAGCACATAAAAAGCCAAAAACGATCTATTTTCAATAGAATGGCGGGCCAAGCTAATAAACTAAAATACGGATCATCAACTAAAAAGATATCTGCGATTTTAGTTAACTTTTTAATTCATAACTAGAGCTAAATATAACTCACGCGAACTCCAGAGGGTCACGATTTTACTTTAAAGTCTCAAGGAGTAAAAACCATCTCCAACAGCACTCAAATGTGAGTCCAAGTATACTATCCAAGCTACTAAACACCGAAACGCAAATCTAAAAGTTGAGATCCGCATTTCGTTTATGATTCAGAGAATTAAAGACGTCGGTTACAAATTTTAAAAATTTAATACAAATTCTCCGGACCAAAAGGTGAAAATTAATTTTCAGATCATGGAGGCCATCAGTTGAACAGTTACATCAACTCAAAAGGCTCTAAACTTCTATAAATTGCAAGAGCTTAGGCTAAAAAAGGCATATGGAGATCAATATTATAGAAGGAGTCATTTTTATCCAAGTGCTTGTGCTATCAAAAGTCTAAAACTCTTGCCAACTAAAATTTTATATGGAGTGTCAATAAGGAGCAAGATCGTCCTCCATAGCTACTCTACAACCCAACTTTAAATAAAAAAGGAATAAGATTTTCGTCATCTTCTATAAATGAGAAACTGTTAAAATTATAATTTTTTATTGAGAAAATTCAATAAAAAATCATTTACGATTTTTATGTCGAACAAGGATAACGAGGGAAAACCAAACTTGTAAGATATAATGTTATGTTTGTAATTGAAGTACTAAACTCTCGTTTATTCATTGAGTTGTCCTTAAAATTAAATGAGATAGACTCCATCAATATTGTCATTGAACTCAAGTGGGATAGGCTATAACTGATTGTTGGCTAATCTGTTTTTTCACTATGAATGAGAATGCAATCAAAGATACTAGCATCTATGCTTGATTGGGATTCAAAAATAACATATTAATTAAATAAGATGAAAACTATGGATATAAAAAGGATTATAGTATTGTTATTTATTTTTTTCATTGTATTCCTTATTATTCAATGGCATCATTTATTGAGCATTGCTTTATAAGATTATCATTGCATATATTCATTACTTGTTGATTTGGTATTTTTTTTCATTAGTTTATTATTTATCATATATTGTTAATGGGTTACTATTATTTTCTTATTTATTAATCGCATTACTGGTTATCCTGATTATGCATGAGCAAACTGAAACACAGATTTAGATTGAAATATAGAGATTTATGAACCAGTTATAGAGCAAGATTTAGAGTTCTTCGGAGAAGTAAGATTGCAAAATTAAATTGTTTAGATATTATTTTCTAGATAAGAAAATTGGATGCTAATTGAAAATTGTAACAGTAATAATATTTTTCCTGAGATTTAATTAGCTAGTTTTGTAAGCTTAGTTTTATTAGGATATTTTGTATGACTATTAGATCCAAATTTTTTTTATAAAGATATCTTATTAAAAAAAACTAATTGTTCTTTAGTTTTTTGTTTTCTATTTATTTTTATTGTGCAATAATTGTATCAATTGTAAGGTTTGTCGTGCTATCGTGCAACACTAAATGACTGTCCACCTGATTTTTTGCTTTAGTGGTATTGGGTCTGTCCCTTGGGAAGATACTTGGAGTTGGTTTGTCTGCATTCTCGATCGTGTCCCAGCCATGATTTAGTTACGCTTCTCATGGATTATGTCAATTATTAAGTATAAAAATTATCAATTAATTAGTATCTAATCAATTGGGTCAATTCTAGACCAACACAGAGATAGGGCTCATGGAAGACTTGATCCTAGGAGAAATAAGTGAGAAAATACAACCTATAAAGGAACTATGAGAAGAAAATAAAGCAGAAAACAAGAAGATAGTGCACATAAATGTAATGAGGTTCACTCGAGATGAATCTTGAGCTTACATACTCGGTGGAGACATCGACAGGCTAACGAGATCTTTATATCAGTAGTACATAGAAGATCTCTCAAGTAATATTCTCTCTTCTCTCTGAATACAAAGCTCTTAATATAATATCTCACATTCAGTCTTTTTTCTCATGGAGTAATAGGATTTTTATTGATTCGTTATAATGATTAAGGTTATAATCGTGATAGAGTTAGAAGTCTTGAGGTTTTCCTATAATTGTAGAACAAAGTCTTAATTAAAGAGAAACAAAGTCGCATAAGTCTTTGAATTATTATATTGCGTGGTGGACTCATTATAATTAAAGTCGAGTCTGTTCTGTATCGTCTTCAAAGGGGCCTACAAAGGCCTGAACTTCTTTATGTGTCCCTATAATGGATTTCTTACTCTTGGGCTTGGGCCACTCATTTTATGAAATAACACCGTTGTAAAGCAAATAGTAATCAATCGAAATAGACAAGAGTTTAGAGAGACTATTAGAGATTTGGATTGCGGAAAAAGATATTAGAGGCTATTTTTTCTTTGAGTATTAAAGAGATAAGAGAGTCATGTGGATGAAAAATAAAAAATGGAGCTCCCTCTTTATAAAGACAGCCCATCATGTCAAAAGATCAAAACCCTCCAAAGCTAACCTTTTTTCAACTATTATTTGTATTTTGGTCAAAATAACCCCAAAACTCCAAACAAATCGTTTAGAGAGATGCTGGAGCGTTTCATGCTAGGCGGTGCAAGCCCAGCCTAGATTTTATGGGCCGGTGGAAGAGTGTCCGGATCTGGCTATGGATCCAACTCGGGTCTATCCAGTGGATTTAACAGTTAACCAAACTCGGATCATTTGGATAACCCTACCTTCAGGGAACTTCTAAAGGGGCACGAGTTTTTTCCTAGTGAGCCCAGTTAAAGTTCTAATTATATTTCAACTTTGCCCTTAAAAAAAATTCCGATCTTACCCTTCTTCCCTCTCGCGCTTCTTCCACCCTCTCGCGCGAATTGCCCCGTTCAGACTGAGAGTCCGAACAGATCTAGTCTGTTCGGACTGAAAATCCGAACAGACCAGAGTTGTTCGAACTTTCAGTCCGAACAAGTCTGGACTGTTCGGACTGTCAGTCCGAACGGATCCCCCCTGTTCGGACTTATAGTCCGCACAAGGGCATGAACTGGTCTGCTGCGCCGTCGCTGCATCACCCACTCTATTTATGTAATAAATTGATAAATCATTATTTTACCCAATTTAACGTCACTTTAAGGACTTATATTAGCAACTAATTATACAATCTTTCAGAAAATATAGTTTATAAAGCAAAAAATATACAATAATTCACTGACACACTGATACACCGCTACATTTCACAATTATAGTGTTTTGACCAAACTATCATATCCGGATAAGACCAACACAACTGAAGATATAAGAGATATACAAAATATTGGTCACAAGTTATATAGAACAAAATTACACCCTAATGGAACTCGTCTGCGAAGAGCAAAATTACATTACAACTCAATAACATCTTGTGTAGCAACACATTGATACACTGATATATCGTTTATTGCGATACAATGATACACCGACACACAATGATACACCGATACAATGATCTCCATATACACAAATACAATGATACTCCAGATATACAAATACAATGATACTCCTGATACAACGATATAATGATACAGTGATACATGGATATACCGATACAATAAAATAACGATACAATTACTGATATAATAAAACAGTGAAGATTATAAACAACGTCCCCTACGTATAAAACAAACATGATTTCATACGAATTAAAGAAATAAGGTCAAATACAAACGTAGTGTTTATATTAAACGAACAAAAAGCGACCTATAGGGTTCATTACAAACAAAAACCATATATTCTACAAATTCATCAAAATGTTTGCAAAAAACAATTACACCGGCCACTTGAAGTTCCTTACGTCATCCATATCAATACACAACTCATATAATCTAATCACTGTCTCCTTGTCTTTCTCGGGGGTTGACGTCTGCTTCTGGTTCGAGAAGATCATCTTGAGAGCAACGTGCGTCTTGAAACTCTTCAGTACTGATAAATCAACTGGACCTCGGTAATTTGACTCATGAAGATCATCTTGAGATGTACCTGCATCAGTATTCCCTTCTTCTAGTCTTGCACTATCATATCTGATCAAATTCGGAGTTTCTATATTTAATTCAGTATCTACGGCCACTTCGATTTCTCTCTCTCGTATCGGGCGTTGGATTTGTGGTCGAGATGTTACTTTCTTCCTCCTTAACGAGGTAGTTGGTCGAATGCGAGAAGATTCTACTGGATCCATCTATGCAATACAAAGATATTTCATTCATAGATGCTTTTTATCAAAACAGTAAATTTTCTATGTGTAAATAAGTAGTAACAAAGTATAATTTGCTACAAATATCATATTTTATCTATTCATTTTTTACCTACAAGATAGTGTAATATTAAAATTTAAAGACACTGAAACCGTTATTTGTTATTTAATCAACAATTAGGACAATACCATTATATTTTTAAATTAATTAATAAATTTTAATATTAACATCTATACTTAGAAAATAACTAAAATTTTGCATATTTTACAACTACGATTACAATATTTTATTCTCTTCATAATTAAATATTAAAAATCAATATTAACAAAAAAATGTACTCGTTTAGAGTTTTCCGATTCTAAAATATTATCAGACCAAACAAGAAATTTTCAGTTTTTAAGACAGTCACAAACCAAAACAAACCAAATAAGAATAAACTAAATTAAACAAAATTCAAATTAAATTAAAAGAGACTTACAGTGAAGCTCAGAAATCTGAAATCAAGAGAGAGGAAGTGAGGCAGCAAAGGGTTGGGGGGTGTGGCTGCGGAGAGGGGGTGTGGCAGCGGCGGGTGGGGGCGGAGGCTCGCAGCGGCGGAGGGTGTGGAGGCGGAGGGTGGGGGCGACGCCGTATGGCAGTGGAGGGTGGGGGCGGGGGGTGTGGCAGCGGCGGGTGGGGGCGGAGGCTCGGGGCGGAGGGTATGGCAGCGGAGGGTGGGGGCGATGGTGTATGGCAGTGGAGGGTGGGGGCGGGGGGTGTGGCAGCGGCGGGTGGGGGCGGAGGCTGGGGGCGGAGGGTGTGGCAGCGGCGGGTGGGGACAGGGGCGAGTTTGGAAGGAGAAAGAGGGGAGAGACGAGAGGAGATTTTTGGGTTTAGGGCGGTGGAGATAAGTGGGGGAGAGAGTGAGATGAGAAAATATAGCTGAAGGGTATTTTGGGAATAAAAATGTGCTCACTAAGAAATTCTCTCCTTTTCTGAATTGCTGCTGGGCTCACTAGGAAAAACCTTGTGCCCCTTTAGAAGTTCCCCTACCTTCATCATAAGAAGTAGTATATTAATTAAGATTAATACAACTGCAAAAAAGAAATTAAAACAGAAAACATCTCTTGATAAAAATCAAATAAGAAATATAGCTTATTTCATGAAAATATTTTCTTCAGGTCCACCAAGTAGCCAACGTAGCTCAACCGGTCGGCGTTTGTGTAGTGCCAAAAAATGAAAAGAAATGAAGCGACAGCGTCCAGTCAAACATAATGTATCTTTATTAGACTATTAATTCCCTGTATTAGACTATTAATTCCCTCACTGCAACTTCTTTTCCAAATAACATTTGCCTAGTCAGTCAATCTCTTTCGATAACACAATCTCTCGCAACAGCAGTTAATATCTTATCTTTCAACAACACAATCTGTTAAAAACCTGTAAACTAACAGGCTAATTACAAATAAGTGTCATCCAATGAGAATATTCGTGCCTTCTTCCGCATCCACAGTGCAAGTCCAGTGCATATATATAATAATGTATCTAAGGTGATACCATACAGAAGTTGCATATGAAAGTATCTGAAATCTCAACATAAAAAGTGTATTTGAACGATCTGAACTGCTATTATAATTTTCATGATTAAATATATGACATATAAAAAATATTTAATTTAGACACTTTTTTATCATTGATCAAGATATTCTATTTGTTCTATTATTGAAAAGTCATTCATTTTGTATAATTCTATATACGATCAAAATATACCTAAAATGCATAAACTTTTGTATACAACCATTCTCCACTCTGGATATTATAATCAGTAGTTTAAATCTTCCACAAATGCTATCTAAATTGAGATTTTGGTTGCTTCCTTACCACATGTGTGTGTGTGTATGTGTGATTACTGTAGGTGAGCCGCCAGTTCAGGAAAAATTATATGAGCTAGCGGCAAAACTACAATGATCCAATGAATTTTCTTCAATTTTTTTTCTTCAATTACAATCTCTATCTTCTTAACTTCTTTCAAATTAAATTCCATAAATTTTAAAGTTCATTTACCCTTTCATCAAATGCATACAAAATGTCTTATTTATTGCAAACCGTTAACTTGATTGAGGACCAAATCAGAACTAAAATCCAAGAAATTGGATATGTATGAACACTAGGAGGGTCAAGATCATAATCCAAAAGAAACTTTTTAAAAAGATTATTATAAATAGTGGAAATAAACTACAGCTCAAGGTAACTTGCGTGAGCTGTCAGCTCATATATATATATATATATATATATATATATATATATATATATATATATATATATATATATAAAAGCCTACTTAACTGTCAGTAAAAAATTTTCCTTCCGATAATTTCCCATTTACTCATGAGATGCAATTTTTGACACAAAACAACAAAAGAAGAACACAAAGTCGAAGGCAAAAGTAACCAGCTTTCTCTCGTTGCACTTGCTACCCCCACGTCAGCCCATGTCCAGAAACTCCCTCCCACTTTCGGCGTCCCCTTCCCACAAAAAATTCTTCCCCTTTCTGTCCCTTTCGATAAACTATCCTGTCCGAGAAAAAGAAAATTCAAACTGATTCAACGCACGTGATCGAGCCTCAGCTCTCACGTGCCAGCCCAATCCATCGCACACCTTCTGGTTCGAACGCGGGCAGCATAGCAACCAGTGGTGATGATCCGCAGCACCGGGAGGCTCGGATCCTCGATCCAACGGCTCAGATTTTATTTCAGCGGCGGATTGCTGCCGGTTGGGATCGTAATTATCCTCCTCCCTCGCCCGCTTCGATCCGATAGCCACCCCAAACAGTCTCGGGCTCATGGTCGGGCTACTGCTCCCTTCCTCTGTCTTCGTCGGCATCAGATCGAGCTGAGGCGGGAGAGCCGGCGGTAGTGGTCCGCCGTTGGGCTCGTAACTCGACATCATGAGAAAGATATTGTTGCAAAGATTCTTCATCTGAACGAGCTCGTGAGTGAGCTGCACATTCTCCTCCCGCAGCCTCTCGTTCTGGTCCATCAGATCCGCGGTCGTGCAGCATCCTGTGCTTGATCTCGCCATCGCCGCGGAAGGCATAGCTGACCATCTGTCATCGTCGGAGTTCGCAGGTGATCGGCTCTGGTTCAGCGGCACCGCAACCGGGATTGCAGTCGGGAAAGCGACAGGCGGCGGCGGCGCGTTCAACTTCCGCCTGTGGATTTCGCAGAGAAGCCGCCTTTCTCCCCTGCGGAAGCAATCGTTGACGAATTCCCATCGATCTGGAATAATCTTCTTAAATCCCTAAATATCAACCAAATCAAAATTAGGGGAAAAAAATTTTTTGTCCCCAAAACTAGAATTTTACATCAAGAAACTACTGATGAAAAGAGTAGTCACGTATGTGTTGAGCTGGCGGACGAAGCTGGAGAAGTTGTTGTGCTTGAAGTACTTGGGCAGCAGGTCGTGCGCAAACTCCGCCGGCCGCCACACGATGAACCTGTATCCGTCCTTGCTCCACGAGATCACGTCATCCACAGCCGGGTCGTCCACCATCTGGTACGTCTTCGTCAGGAACGGCGTCGGCGTCGCCTTCTGACCCTCCCTCGGATACCCCTGCTCCGCCCCCGGCGGTGGTGGACCCATCCCTCCGATCAAAATCAACAGGTTCAGCTACTAGCGATCTCCCGAGTTTTTCTAATTTAATCTTAACTCCAGATTAGAGAAGAGAGAGTCGGTTGATATTTAAACGTTCTAGAAGCTCTCGCCACTCTTTGCAATATTTATTGTTTGAAAGGGTTTGGAAGTAAATATATGTGGAAGTTATTTTAGATCGTATGTCCCACTTCTCCCACTCAAGTGCTGTGGTGCCCGAGAAAGGATAAGCCGATAAGATTGAGGTGACGAGACAAAGAAGACTGAGCGACGAATGAAATCCTAAAAAAAAAAAAACTGAAGGAAAAGGGCTTGGGTCAAAGAAATGTACGTAGTCAAACTGGAGCTTTTGTATGACCCGGTGCTGCGTGGGCAATATCATGCCGTTGAATCCTGTGATTTGGACAAGCGAGAGAGTGAGGGTCGCATGGAAGGTTCTGTGTGCTCGAAGAGATAAATTTGATTGCGTTAAAAATAAAAAGGGGTATTTACTGATTTGTCCCTCACATCTTTATATATTATGATTTAGTCCCTAAATCTTCATATTTAGGATTTAGTCTCCAAATCTCGTAAGTTACTACTAGAGTTGATAGCCGGGCCGTGTCCAGCCCGGGCCCGTGCCCGGCACGGCACGGTTGCCCGGGCCTAGGCCCGGGCTCGGCCTGCCGACACGGCACGGCAGGCCCGTGCCGTGCCCGGGCCTGGCCGGGCCGGCCCGAGTTACTTTAAAAAAAAAAAAATCTGAAAAAAGGAGGAGGATTAATACATTGTAATAACAATAAATACAAATATTATATTATATTTCATCTTATTACATTCATATAATTACTCTATAAATCTCTTTAGAAGTTATACAAAACCCGAAGAGAGGGGAGAGGACCCTAACCGTCACCCTCAACTTGTTCTTAATATATTTTATAAGAGATTTATAAGTTCAAAATAAAAAAAATAAATAAAAATACATGAATATCCTTACAAATTTAAATACTTTTAATCAAGCTTCATTTTCTTCTGGTAAGTCTAAGGTCTCTAGTACATCTTCATTAGTTAAGTCTTGTTCCCTATCTTCTGCGTCGTACCAATCCTTCAAGCAGACACACATCTCCAATGTGTCCGACGCCATTGAGGTTCTCAAATCCGTGAGCACTCTACCACCTGCGCTAAAAGCAGACTCCGATGCTACAGTAGACACTGGAGGAGTTAGTAGATCACGGGCCATGTTGGAAAGCACAGGATATGTTTTTTCCTGTAATTTCCACCATGCCAAAATATCAAACGATTCATAATTTTCAGGGGATGCGTTATATTCATAGTTAGCTCTCTCTAAATAATAATGTAATTCATTAAAATATGTACTAGTTTGTCTTGCCTTTTTCCTGTGAAATACAGATGATATTATTTGATTACTAATTTCCCTAGTAGATGATTCTTTTGTAGTTTGTGTTGGCACACCATACATATCTTCATATGTTTTATACATAATATGTAAACATGTTTTAATATCATTAACTAAATCCCTCACATTATTTTCATAAGACATATTTGTATAAAATAAATCTATTAAAATTTCAAGTCCATCTAATTTGCAACCGGGATCCACAACAGTTGCAAAATATAATAAGTATGGAAAATCTTTAAAATATTTATTAAATTTAATTTCCATAGGTTCAACAATACTTTCAAGTATAGAGTGATTTCTACATTCATTAAAAACCGAACTAATTTCGGTTAGATAATATAATGCAATGTGTATAGTTGGATAATAAGTTCCTGACAGTGCTCTAGATGCATTTTCAAATTTGCCTAAAAACTTAGACATGCAATGCAATTGGTGCCATTCATTATTATCTAAACTATACATTGGTGACTCCATTTCATTAAAAGTATTTATTACATTTTTATACTGAATAGCTATATTTAACATTTTATATATAGAATTCCATCTTGTTCTAACATCTATATGTACAATTCTAGGTGATATTTTCATATTTTTACATATTTGTTTAAATGCTTGTCTTCTTGGCCCACTATCTTTAATAAAAAGTAATGTATACCTAAGTTTCATTAGTGAATCATTTACTATTTTTAAACCATCTTGAACGCATAAGTTTAGTATGTGGCAAATACACCTAACGTGAAATAATTTTCCATCTAGAATTGGTTTTGTCATACTTTTAAGAATTCTAATTGCGGCCGTATTTTCAGAAGTATTATCCAAAGAAATGGTAAATATTTTTTTATCTATTCCAAAATCTGAAAAAACACTTAGAAGGGATTGTGATAAATTATGTGTATTGTGAGGAAATTCAAATACCCTAAACCCTATTATTCTTTTCTGTATGCACCATTCTTGATCTATATAGTGTGCCGTTATGCATAAATAATTAGTCATATTTTTAGCTTCCCAACAATCTGCAATTATAGTAACTCTAAAAATTAAAGAAGTAAAAATAGCTATTAAAGTGTCCCTCTTCTCTTTATATAGTTTGAACATGTCGGATGTACATGTTGAATGTGGGACTTTTTTATATTCGTCAGTAAATGCTGATTTACAAAATCTTTTAAATTTGCGATTTTCCAAAAAAATAAATGATTGTTCGTCATGTATTATAAATCTTGCTAAATATTCTCTTGTTTTAATTGGATCATATTTACGTATACCTAATGATCCACCAAATGTGCTTATTTGTGTTTGATGTGGTACATTTGGTGGGTGATTTTTTCTAGGTGTCTTTTAAGGTGACCCGTTCCGCTACATAAAAGAAACAAATAAATTTTATGACAGTGTTTACACTTAGCTTTTCTAACATTGTTTTCTATTATTTTTTCAAAATGTTTCCATATGTCCGATCTAACAGCCCTAGTAGATGTGGTAGTTTGTGTTTCGGGTATGGTTGTATCAGTTGGTTCTTCCTCAGATACAGAAAATGGTACTTGAAGAGGTTGTTCTAAGGGTTAACATAAATTTTGATATTCTTAATCAGTTAAAAATGGAGTAAAAGAACCCGTGGCTTGAGAGCAAGAAGCGCCAGACGAGTGTGGATCCATTTTAATAAAATCCCGAAAAAAACAAATTAAAATTCTCAAAAAAACTTTAAATTATAAATACCTGTTAACCGCTGAACTATTTGAGAGAGAGTGTGAAATATCTAGCTAGAGAGATGAAGCTGGAAATCGAAATAGTGAAGAAAACCTTATTTCAATGAGAAAACTTGCTTGGATCTAGTTTGGAAGGCTTGCTTGCTTTAGACTTCTTGATCACTTGATTGAAACTTGCTACTTGCTTTGCTTGAAACTTCTTGAGAATTAAAGATTTTAGAAAATTTTTGAGAATGAATTTGGTGTATAAGAATGATGAATGGTAATAAAGAAGATAATGAGGTATTTATAAAGAAAGAAATGTTTTAATTTGCAAAAAAAAATTACAAAACCCCCCCCAACGGCTATTTTGACCGTTGGGGGAAAAATCTGCAAATTTGTTTTGCAAGAAACCCCCTAACGGCTATAAAAATAGCCGTTGGAGGGCTATTTGCAAAAAAAAATTGTAAAAACCCCCCTAAACACTCTCAACGGCTAGATTTAAAAAAAAAAAAAAATACCCCGGCACGGCCGGCCTAGGCCCGAGCCGAGGTGCCGGGCACGTGCCGGGCCGGGCGTGCCCATCGGGCCGCCCGACCCAGAAAGCAGCTCTAGTTACTACAATTTAATAACCTCTCTAACTTCCTTTAATTTTTGACCTGAGATTATCATTTTACCCCTCCTTATTCATTTTTTCTCTTCTTCCTCTCTTCTCCTCCTCTCTTCCTCCTCTCTTTTCATTTTCTTCATTATTCCTCCTCTCTTCTCCTTCTTCCTTTCTCCTCTCTTTTTCCAATAAAAAAGAGAGAAGAAAGAGAAAGGAGGAATAATGAAGAAAATGAGAAAATAGGAGGAAAAGAGGATGAGAAGAGAGGAGCAAGAGAAAGAATGAATAAGTAGGGGTAAAATGGTAATATGAGGTCAAAAATTAAAGGAAATTAGGGAGGGAACTAAATTGTAGTAATTTAGGAGATTTGGAGACTAAATCCTAAATATAAAGATTTAGGGGACTAAATCATAATATGTAAAGACTTGAGAAACAAAACCGTAAATACCCCAAATAAAAATTATGGAATGGAGAACGCGACACGTTGAAAAGGAAGGGACAGAATGTAAGAGTACTAGTTACTTTTAAAAAAAAAAAAAAAAAAAAAATCTTTCTTGGACGCTTTAATTATCTTTACTGTCTACAACCTTTATTAGTGTCTTAAACTGGCCACCATCTACTGCCAGGGATCGATCATCATCGATGGAATAAGAATGGATCGAATCAAGGTTAATTTTTATTCATCCTATTTAGAATTTCAAATTAAGAAATAAAAAATTTCATTTTTAATTGAAAATTTTGAATATAATCAGTCAAGAATTAATTTTTGAATTCATCCCTTCTCATGTATAATCATGAAACACCAAATCAGCGCATGTCATTCAATTACGATAACCTAAAAAAAATAGGGATATTTACAGATCTCTCCCTTACATCTTTATAAATTATATTTTCGTCCTCCAAATCTTCATATTTAGGATTTAGTTACCAAAATCTTTTAAATTACTACAATTTAGTCCATCAGTTTATATTTTGGCCCTATTTTTCCGTTTTATCCCTGATTTCCTTCACTTAATTTCTCTTCTCTCTTCCCTCTCTCTTCTTAATTTTTATTGGGTTCCCTTTCTTCTTCTCTTCTCTCTCTATTCATTTATTGGGTTCTCCCTCTCTATATTGAGACCAAATGTTTTATTCTTCACTAAATATATTAAACATAGAAATGAATTTATCCAATATAGAGAGGAGAACCCAATAAATAAATTTATATTGAGACTTAAAGGTTTAATAAATTTAGTGGAGAATAATATATTTTGTTTTAATATAGAGAGGGAGAACCCAATAAATATATAGAGAGAGAAGATAAGAATAAGGGAGAACTCAATAAGAACTAAGAAGAGAAGGAGGAAAAGGGAAGGAGAATTAAGTGAAGTAAATGATGAGTAAAACGGGAAAATCGGAATAAAATATAAACTGGGGACTAAGTTATAGTAACTTAAAGAATTTGAGAGACGAAATTCTAAATATGAAGATTTGGAATACTAAATTATAATTTATAAAGATTTAAGGGACAGATATATAAATACTCCAAAAAAATAACCTTCTTAGCATAGTAAAAGTACGCGAGGAGAGAGAGAGGGAGACTACTATCAGCAAAAGCGTCCTCACATGACAGTCACGTTTTATTCGATGGCGGAATAGGTGTTACTAATGTTTTTAGACAAAGCTGATGGCGTGGGAATTCACTCAAGACATAATATGAATAGAATAACTTATAGAATTTGTTGTTAGGTTAAATAGCCATTAGATGAATACTTGTTCGCACAGGAAGAAATACTTTTTACAGAGTCAGATGGACAGTATTTATGTAGTTGTAGTAATTTATTTTCAGGATTAATTGCACGTATCACCCTTCAAGTATGCTTGTCATACATTTATTTCTATAATGCCTTAAATTAGAGTCTTAAAATTTTGATAATGTATCCTATTTCTATATAAACTATTAATGGCAGGTATCCCAAAACAGGCACACAATACCTTTCATAATAAAGTATCATGATATCGAAATACTCAACAGAAAGAACTAATTTTACTATAATCTATATCATAACATAACATCTTTCGTTTGCAATTGCAGAAGTAGCCCGACTGGATTTAGATACAAGCATCCAATTAGACAAAAAGGCCTAGCTGTGCTATACAAGATTATAAATTTGACTTTGAATATATCAGCTGAGAGACAAAAGACTACTTACAGTAAAAAAAATGGAGATATCTCATATTTCAGTAATTGGCCTAGTTATGGAAGTAGGATTCATCTACGGATGGATCTAATTCGTCCTCAGCTGCAAAATCCTTGATGTCTGGATGTGTAGAGATAATTTAGGGGTCTGAACTAAAAGAATAATTTGAACACATGCTAGAAAATAACTCAAGAGATACATGTAAAATAATGACAATTAAAAGAAGAAAATTCATGAAGTATTCCTGTAGTAAACATGTAAAACAAAAGTACTAATTTTTATGTTCGTTACGAGTTTAATATAGATAACTTAGTTTAAATATGAGATTCTCATATTGATATGCTAACATGTCACCATCTGGCATATGACGCTAGAGATACTCCCATGAATCTCTAGAGGTGACTCCCATTAATCTAAGAGGTGACTCTCGACATGGTGTGCACTTCATTCCGTGTAACAGTTAGTTCCATGTATATTTAGCTATGTACCAATCTCGACTTATCTTTAACTGTTCCCAAGAGTTTAAAAAAATGGCTCATATAGACCCTAGAGATACTCCTATGGTTCTTTAGAGGTGGCTCCTAAGAACCTAATTAGAGGTGCCTTCGTTGCATGACATTCACTTTATTCCATTGAGCATTTAGCTCCAGATATACTTAGTTCCATATCAATCTCAGTTTCTATTTAGTAACCCCACGAGTTCAAGAAATAACTCCTACGGACCCTGAAGGTACCTCATGAATCTCTAGGTGTGTCTTCCTCGGACCTAAGAGGTCACATGGCATGCTCTTTAGTTTGTGAATCACTTAGCCCTATATGTACTTAGCTCCATGTAAATTACTCAAGTGATTACTAGTTTAAGTCAAATGTGACATGTAAGGATATAATTATCACGAGTTCAAATATTTGAACAAGAATTAAATAATCAATCACTATCGAAATCATGCAAATAAAATTATGGCATTGTTCAAGGACGGACCCCATTATTAGGCGAAGCTCGCAAAGAAACAACGAGTCATGAGGAGTTTTAGTGGACCTCCATGTTGTACTTCATCGCCATGCATTTGCAAATACTTTAACTATTTTTTTTTATTTTTATATAATTAGATTTAGAAAAAGTAGTGTAAAGGAGAGTTATGGAGAATAGCATCTTCTTTCTAACAAGTTTAAGAGTGGCTTAATCGGTGTCTTGGATTAAAGGAGATATTTGCTGTTATAACAGCAGCTATTTCTATTTCAAGCTAAGTTTTGACAAGGTTAATGTATGAATTAGCAAAAATAAATTATAAAGGAGAGTTATAGATCATTAAATTATCTTCCTAGTGAGACTAAAATCAGCCCCATCGGAGGTCGAGATTGAAAGTTGTATGGGTTTTAGTGAGACTATATTGGAACCAATCAACGGGTCATTATTGTTTAATGATGGAGGTGTTTATCGGCAAAGATGGGGTAGACAAGGATAGCTTGCTATTATCGGCAGAGATGTAGTGTCAGCGGAGATGGAATAATATGTAGTACACCTAACTTCAAATGCAATTTTGACAGGGCTAGAGAGAATTAGGAATTAGGTAAAGTACGAAAGTTATAAGAAATTAAATTATCTATCCAATAAAATTAGAATCACTTTGATTAGATTTTATGATTAAAAGTTATGGTCAAAATATCAAGAGAGTAGTGTATGAGTAACAACATAGGGCAACTATGTTATCAAACACTTCAACTTGAATTTTGACTGAGTTAAAGTCAAGATTAGCAACAAAAAAAAAAAAAAAAAAAAAATACAAAGAAAATTGTATATTGTATTATATTTCAAACAAAAGAAGCATGAACTTATTTGGAGTTACAAGTAAAAAGTTATGATCATTCTATCGAAATCTGCTAAGTTAACAGTAAGACCTCGCTGTGGAGATGGTTCGCTCGGGGATTGTGGGACTTGGGAGTCATTCTAATTATAGAAGGAATGAAGGAAGGGGGTTTTCTTAGTTAAAGATTTTATTTTTACATAGAAGAGAAGAGAGTTTTTATTAATGGTTTTATGGAAGGAGACGTGATTCCTTGCTTTTGAGCGCTCTAGGAAGAGGTCTTCGTTTGGGCTTTGTGAAGTTCTTCGTTAGGGGAGCTCTCCAAAAAGTGGGGATAGGGCTGTAGGAGAGAGAGAAGAACGTGATGAAGATGGAGAATAAAGATTAGAGGAAGAGTTTAGCCTTACCTCCATATTTATATATACTAGTTTAAGAAAAGAGGATAAAAACTATAATGAGGCACTAGCTGAACCACTCTCCACCAAATTACAAAAGTGCCATGGTTATTTGTGTAACTAAAGTCAAATGGTCTTTCCATGAGGTAAACATTAGAATAAGAGGGAAAATACAAGTAGTGAGTTACAAAATTACATGATCATCATAGTTTATCACTTCTAAAATATAACATTAACGATATACCCTTTTGTATATCCATCGATAGAAGATTAACTACAATAGCAAGGGAGTAATAAGCAAATTTATTTGTTTCTCTAGAACATGAAGGACTTGCATTGTATCCACAAATCAACAAAAGAAAAATAAATAGATAACATTAGAGAAGAAAATGAGATAGTTTCTCTATTGATTTGAGAGGATTGCATCTACAAAGTGGTGCTGTATCCTTGGATCATCGTTTGTAGAGTATAGATCAGCCCTAGTTTGCCAACATCGATATTCTTCCTACTAAACTCTAATCTTCTTGAAGAACAATTTGAAATCAGAAGGACAGTAAATTCTTTCTAAATGTGATTCGGAAGTGCGTAGTATATGATTAATATCAACCAATAATTATCAAGAAAATTAATCAATCATACAAGAACAAAATATATCTCAAATAATCAACCAGATTAAATTTAGAGATTTTTACCATGGAAAAAAAATCTAAACTGTGAAGATCTAATGGAAGAACTACACTATAAACAATAACTGATAACAACGGTTTGACTATAACTGCTAGAAAACCACAACTAAATCAAATAGCATACGATCTATCTCCTATACTAGACAATCATAGACATAGCACTATATATTATGCTATTTCAAACCTGCTATCCACTAACTACTCACACACACATCTACAAGTATCCAAGAGTATGAAAATATAGAAGAGTAGTGATCACCACTTAAACATATATCTTCATTTTTAGGGGGGAGGTATTGATGGACGTAGATATCCAAAATAATGAACCAAACTTCTTCAACAAAAATCTCCATTTTATTTTTCTTGAGAAGCTCTACTTTACTTCTCCCCTTTATTGAAGATGACGGCCTATAAATAGGATTTATACTCTCCAAATAAAACTTTAAATTTTCTTTTCAATCATATCCATCGAATTTAAATTAAAGGATCCAAAAATTATTTTCTAACTTAACTTCCATAAGAAAATTGGCTAGGAACTACTTTCAAACACGCGTGCTGTGTTTCCCTATTGAAGCCAGCATCAACAGTCACTTCAACAACTGCACGCTGTGATATAGATGCATTTCACTGTTGAAATAACCTTCAACAACCACTTTAATAGCTGCATACTGTGAGGGGGAATTTCAGTGAGGACTATCGAAGGTAATTGTTGATAGCTCTTTGGCAGTCCAGTGGCGCTTCAATAAATAATTATAATTTTTTATTTCGAAGTGTGATTTAGATAACTCAGAAACTGTTGGAAAGAGAATTCAAAAATTTACAACTTTCTTCTATTGAGATTTTTTTTTTAGTTTTGCTGCATCACCTTCAAAATGTGACTTGAAGATATTATTGTACAATCTTCATCAATTTTTATTTCTGCTTTTTTCTAACTTTGAAGAATAATGATAGTTCCCGATAGAGCGAGAAGCTAGACTCTCTAGTATTCTGGTGACATCTTCCTCAAATTCATGTTGTAGCTCCATCAAATAATTTGTAGCCATCATGTCCATCATGTCATTCTTAATTGACTTTGATTTGCAATCCTGGCAAACAACTTGGATTAGTTCTTCATGTGTTTTAATATAATTTGCTATATATGTAGGATCAAAAATGCTAACAATCTCGTCCTTGGCAATTTTCTAATTGAATTTTTATCCACTGCATGACTCCAAATATCCTAAACACCAAAAATGATCAAACACGATCAAATGCAAGTATCCTCATAATGCAACACAAATCACAAGAACATGCATAATGCACACACATACAATACACATGAAATCAGTATCGCTTTCCTTGCATATATACTCTCCCTTGAAACTTAATATAGCTCAATTTCATACTACTCTCATTTTTATCAGAAATTGATACATACAAAAAGATATAAATATCAATACTAGATATACCAGAGAGTCATACATAAAGTTAACACATAATAATCAGATATTAAGTAATTACTATTAAATGTATATATTGACACACAAGTATGAAGAAGTTCTAAATATGCGTAGGTCCCACTAATGTATTCAATGATACGTTTAACAACATTTAAATATGACACTTTATGATTAGTTTTGAACCGTGCATATACACCTAAACTAAATGAGATGTCTAGTCTATTTGTAGTTAAATGTAACAAACTACCAATCAATTTTTGATATAATGTGTTCAATAGGTGTCCCTACATTATTTTTAGTGAGTTTTAAAGTAGTATGCATAGGTGGCTTAGCATGTTTGGTACCATGTAGGCCAAATCTCTTAACGAGATTCTTAACATATTTTGTTTCTGACACAAAATTTCCATTAAGCATCTAATTTTTATCTAAAGAAAACTTTAAATCATCTAAAAAACTAATTCCAAACTCAGAGCTTATCAGATCAAAAAGTTTTTACCCTAATCCTCACTTGAATATCTGAAAACAATGTTATCTACATAAGTTTGCAATAAAAGTAAGTCAAAATCAGTTCTTTTATAAAATAAAATTTATCAATACTACAACTGCAAAATGTAATATTGAGTAAAAAGGTAGTCAATTAATCATATCATGCTCTTGGAGCTTGTTTCAACCCATATAAGGATTTCTTTACTTTCTACATAATAAGGATCATGAGGACTCTACAAATTGTTAGGTTGTATAACATACATATCCTCTTTTAGATATCCATTTAAGAGTACACTGTTCACATCCATTTGAAATAGTTAGGTAAGAGTGTAAGCAATTAACATAAGCATGCATATTGACTCTAACAAAGTCTCAGGTGCAAATTTTTAGCAAAAATATAGGAATAATACTAATGTAACAACCGGCAGAATCAAACAGTTAACCGAAGAGAAAAATAACAGAGACAGAGAACATACAGATTTAACGTGGTTCGACAATGTGCCTACGTCCATGGGGATACGATCGAAATCTTCCACTATATCAAAAGAGGATTACAACTTTCTAGTCTCAACCATAAGAAACATATCAATAAGATCACACAAAATACAAGATCAAATTCTCACCTCGCAAAAGAAATACGATGATCTTACTTGTGCTCTTGTTTCAGTCATAACCACAAAAGAATCCCAAAAGAAATCCCAAAAGAAAGCAGCCCTTTTCTTTTTCTTTTGCTTTTGGCCGAAAAATTAAATCGCAGCAGCAGCAGCTTCGGCCTCTTATGCTTTGGCCAAAACACCACACCACCAACTATTTGCTTTAAATAATTTTCTTTTGCGCTAGCCGCCTCTTGAAGTTATTTTTTTTCTTCTTTTGTTCGGCCGCAACCAGAGAAAGCTACAGCAGTAGCCACCTCAACAAAAGAAAACCCTTGGCCTTATATAAACCCCAGCCACAAACCCCCTTTTATAGATTATATCATAACGGGTTTGGGCTAGTTTTGGATCCGTTTCGGTGGACCGAAACCCACTGCAGCAATAAGGCTCAATTAGCAATACAAATGTCTCACTGAAATCTATTCCATCTGCCTGTATATACATATATACAACTAAACATATTTTGTTTCTAACAATATCCCCGTTTTCCTCAGTTTTATTTTTGAAAATTCATTTCTTATCAATGATGTTTATATTATCTGATATTTCAATTAATTTCTAAATGTCCCTACCAAGTTGTTCTAACTTCGCATGCATAACATTAACCTAGTATTCATCTTGTAGCATTAGTTATAGTCTTAGGTTCAACCAAGGAAATATGACACATATTAATTATACTAACCAATCTTTGAAATTTCTTACATGTCATCATGGGAGAGTTATCACACCAATTACCTATGGCCTAAGATGATTTAATCTTATTTATGAAGAAGGTTGAAACTTGGTTGCAGTCTCATTATTTTCCTCCTTTTCATCATTTTTCCTTATGTCATATGATACTTCTCTTAATCTATCCCTTTGTAATCTCGTCTAGTAAATGTGTGTGATTAGTTGTAATGCACTGATCAGATTGTACATCTCCAAATATGTTATCATCTCCATTAGGATTATCATGCGAGTAACCTGAATCATTAACAACTACATTAATGGATTCCATAAAAGTTTTACATGATAGCTATACAGTTAAGACAATATCCGAGAAAAATACCTTCGTACCCTTTAGAGTCAAGCATACCAAGATGTTCTCGACCATGCAGTATGTAATATATATTACCAATCATTCGAAGATCGGATAGTGAATGTTTCTTACCTTTCCACACCTCATATGAAGAACACTTTGTGCCTGGAAGCATAAATACTTGATTGATTAGGTATACCACTATGTTCACTGCCTCTGTCTAAAGTTTCTAAGATAATTCCTTTGCGTGAAGCAGGGCTCTAGCCGTCTTCTGCACTATTCTGTTTTTCCTTTCAACAATTCCATTTTGCTTTGATGTTTTAGGAGCATAAAAGTCATAACATATATCATGAATATTATAAAAGTTCATAAAATTTTCATTATCAAATTCTCTTCTCTGATCAGTTCCAATACCTTTAACTCTTCCTATGATGTCCTCTTTTCAGTTTGAAGTTTAAGGTAAAGTGACTAAAAAACAACAAAAGTTTCAGATTGATGTCCTCTTTTCAGTTTGAAGTTTAAGGTAAAGTGACTAAAAAACAACAAAAGTTTCAGATTTTTCACACAAAAGAAATAACCAAAAAATTTAGAGTAATCATCAACATGTGGAAAGATATATAGACTATCCACCTTTTTTTTATGAAGTAAATTTGAGTTTTCCTAATTGATATGGACCGTACACAAAATTTTCAATTTTGGTCAAATTTGAAATACCTCACAAACTGATTAGTGGACAATTCAATAACATTTTTATAGTTGATATGTTCTAAGCATTGATGCCCGAGATTTATGTTGTTGAAAATAGTGGGTTATATATCTTAGATTTACTATGTGACAGAATTATGTAGTAGTTGTCAAAAATATGTTGAGCTTGCATCATAGTCTTACTATTTTTTCAACCATCATGCACGCCTCTTATAAAAAGTTTACCTTGTAACCCTCATTACAGAATTGACTGATGGTTTAGTTTGCTTTTAATCCTGTAACATATAAAATATTCTCAAATTTTGGCATACCAAAATAATTTATAGTGCATTTACCACATATTTTTGTAGTGACACCATCACCAACTATTACTTTTCCTTCATTATATTTAGCAAGAGAAGTAAATAGTGATTTGTTACCTGCCATGTCCTAAAGCACCTGCTATCTAACGACAACAAATTAATTTTGTCAACATTCAAGGCAAACAAGAAAACATTGAATTTCAACCTGGAATTCTTTTTCTAAATTTAATTAACTTTACTCTTTTTACTAGAGTTAGACACAGTTGGATTCTTAATATCAAAACAATATGGTCTTATGTATCCTACTCTCCCATGATGGTGATGTGTGGGTACAAACTTATCTCTAGTATTATAAGATTAAACATTAGAAGCGTAGCCATACCTGCCAACAGTACTCTCTAGAGGAATAGGTATATTTACTTTTGGTTTTAGTAATTTGGTTATCTTCTTGATAGTGAAAGTAATTTGAGCAATTGAAGGCTTAATATTTGATTCCTAACAGACATATCCAGGTCCTTAATACTTATTTTTAATCATTAATGCTCTAAGATGCTCATCAAGTTTTGACTTTTCTAAAATCATATTTTGGAGAGATGAATTAGTTTTATCCAAGTCAGACTTAAGAATACATACACTCGTTTCCAACTTTGTGTTAAAATCAAGAAAATCCTTATTTCTCTTTAAAACTAAATCTTTCTTGCTCATTAACTTTTCTTGTTTTCCTCCAAAAATACCATTGTGAACATGGAATTCAACTTGTATATTTCAAGCTCTTCAATCTATTTACTTTCTGATACCAACTTGGATTTTGTTTTTCCTTGAGCCTTCATTAGATTTTTGATCTTCGTAATCAGCTTTACATTTTATTTCGTCAAAATAAGTGACACTTCAAATAGTTTGTACTATTCACTTCCTGAAGATGTTCACTATTAGTTGATTCATACACTTCATTATCAATATTAGTGTTTTTTTTTTAAACAGACTCACAATGCTCATCGAGTATGCAAATACTACTATATCATGTATTAATGTATTCAAAACAATTAATGTTATTATTAGGATCGGGTGTTATATATAAATCAGAGTATTCTAATATAGTTATCACCGTGTATTTCAGTTTACTTATGGATGCATATCCAGTGTGCATATATATGTTTATGTGTACAAATCATTAACAAAGAACCTTATTAAGAACTTAATAAAAGAACAAAACTAATATGAGAAACTCTATCGTATAGCTTCGATTTCTTATGAACTCCATATTCCTGTTGCAACATTTATATTCTAGATTCAGCTTACTAATTGATATCTTTTATATTTTATATTAATCTTATTAAGCCTCATTCAATTGGATTCCTACTTCTACTTTATTCATTAGATTGTTAAATGTTGGCTTTGAAATCTACCTAGAAACTTGCAATCTATTATGTCTGAGATAAAGTCACGTGTGTACCAACTTCGAGTCTTTGAAAAATTTGAGGTATTACAATCGCCACTTCGAGCTACCTGGAACTCGGGAAATTGTGAATTGGTGCTGATAGAAAGCTGTCACATCGCTCGCTCACTTTACTTCTTTGCTATTCTTTTGTGAGAAACAAATAAAAAACAATAAAATAGGAATTAGAAAAGAGATGTAGTAACTTAGATCTAATAAACACTGCACAAACATCCAGAATGAATTCTTCTAAAGTTTGTGCTCTTGCTGCTTCAAGCTCTCCTTTGGCTAATTCCTCCAATCTACTCACCATGAATTCCTAAAAATTTTGAAGAGAGTCTCATCACCGGTCTCGTTCACCGGGGGCAAGGAAGGAGGCCGTTAGCTGACCTACAACCCCTCACCGACGCCGGCGATGGAGTTTGGTTGGAACTGGTTGGGGCGAAAGAAAAACAAAGAGGAAAGTAACAGCGAAGAGGAAAAAAACCCGAAGCATAGAAGAAGGAGCTGGTCAGAAGTGGTTAAGGGGACGCCGGAGAGTGATAACTCCACTGCGGCGGTGATCCCAATCGAGCCTAACACCACTTATACTGGAGAAGAGGTTTTGGAGCTGCTTGCGGCGGCCAAGGAAGTAGCGGAAGAAGAATCGCTAAAACCCAAGGAGGCTGTATGGAAGACGGTCAAGTCGAAGACAGCCATTAGGAAAGAGAAAATAGCAACCATGACTATAGCAGGGACAGAAGGGAGCAGAAAGAGAAAATTTTCTCCTGTGAGAAGGCCATTCCAGGGAAGCCCAGAGGCATGTTGGATCTATGGGAAGAAGGGTCATTTTAAGAACGAATATCCATTCATTCATTGCAGATTTTGTAAGGGACTCGGCCACAAGATTGGTGAATGCCCGATTGCTCCAGAGAGAAAAGCTAAAGTGGGGGTCATGACCAAAGCCACACTCAACCCAAGATCAGTCGACCAGAAGAGGACGTCGCAAACAAAAGGAGCAAGCTATGTGGTAACAGAGAAGAAATCCGGCACGATGGAACACACACCAAAACCCATTGCTTACAGTCCGATATCGGACCATGCGAAAGGGGAGCAACAACGGCTGAACAAAACATTAGGAGTACTGTACCCTGGACACGGAGCACCGTCGGCGGAGGACATGAAGGAAGGTTTGGCAATGCTGCTTAAAGATTTTCCAGAATCCAATTGGGTAATCCATGATGGGGGAAATAAGTTCTTCACATATTGTCCCACAGAAGAGGCGCTCTCAGTGTCAGCAGGTAGAATTTTGGTGCCATGCAGAGACCATAAAGCAGGTTTTAGGGTTTACAGGTGGAACAAAGAAGAAGATAACAGGTTCTTCACTTTTCCGACAGTGGCATGGCTGGAACTCAGAGGGTTGCCATTCCACCACTGGAATAGAGTGGATATTAGCAAAGTATTGACAAAATTCGCACATGTCATTGACATAGATGAAGATACAATTCAGAAGCAAAAACTGGATTGTGCAAGAGTGAAGGTGGGGTGTGAAAACATGACTGCATTACCGTCGGAATTCGCGGTGATCCTCGGCAGTCAGATGGTATCAATTAGAGTAAAAATTACACACAAACTCTAAAATAACTTGTCATCGGTGGGTACTGAGGAGGCTGCGGCAATCGGCAAGATCGGTGATCGGCCGTTCACTGGGACCACAAGCCTCCCAGCCGGAAACAGGAGCTACACATGGAAAAGAACTGACCGTACATCGGTGACAGAGATTGATTCCATAGCGAAGTCGGCTCTGGTCAGAAAGGAAAAGCCAGAGGACACCTTCGAACCTAGAAAGGAAAGTAACCCAAATAAAGGAAAAAGCCGAGCTGAGGATCCCCTGCCTCCGCCAGTAGGCATGCAGAAGCCCGCTTCCCAATCTTCCATAGCTAAGGCAAGTCAAAATCCAACCTTTCATTTGGAAGGAAGAAGTACAGCACAAGAAGGAGAAGTAGTGCGGTTGACAGAAGACCCTTTGGTCTTGGAAGAAGGAGGTTCCAATTTTGGAATTTTGATAAAAGATGAGGAAGGGAGATTTTATCTGGACACCAAAGAACTCAGAGATCTTACCTGATTGAGGAAGACGACATGTCTACCTAACGACGAGAGGGGGACCAGAGAGAGGAGCCCTAGCCTGAAGCAGTTGGAGGTGACAGTACCTCGGGCAGGAGGGAGCGACGAAAGGAGGCAGGGAGAAGAACGGAGAGAGGTGGATTCCCAAGGAGGAAAGGAGAACAGCAGCGCAGACTTGGGGAAGAGAAGGGAGGTGAAAAGTCACCTCACCCTCTCGCTGGATGAGAGAGGGACGATGGGGGGGGGGGGGGGGGCGAGAAAAAGAAGAAGAAGGGGAGAGGGAGTTACGTGAGAGAGGAAATTTATTAGGTGGGTCCCACATTTTTGAAAAGAATGGGGTTCTTTTGAGGGATGAGAGAGGGGCAGTGGGGACCCGAGGAAAAGTTGACTCTGGAGAGGGAAAGTTAGGTGAGAAGAAATTTGGTGAAAGAAGGAATTTTTTAGGTGGGACCCGCAATATTGAAGAGTGTGGGAATGCCTATGAGGGGGTGCATACAGGGACATAATGTATAAATCCTGAGCTAGAGGGGGGGACCTGCGATATGGGTCCTTTTGAAAGAGACTATGCTACAAAGGAGATTGAACATAAAGAACCAGTCACAACAGAGAATAAACAGAAGCAACTTATGGGCCTTGAGGAGGAGATTAACAATTTTGCGGGCCCACAGAATAAAATTACAACAACATATGAAGGGTGTTCTAGAAGACAGCTGGATTTTGGACAACATAGCAAGAATATGGAATACATGGGATTATTGACAGTTTTAAATAACTTTGACAAAGAATTTGCAAGGGACACCATGGCCAAACTTTTTGAAAATATCATGACCAAAGATAATCAGAAGTATAGCAGACGTTTACGGAGAAGACAACCGTCCAGATTACCTAAACGTATCAGGGAGGTAAGGAAGAATCTTGGTAAAGAAGGGCAGGAGACAATGATAGTAGAGAGTGATAAGAGGGGAACAACACAAGGAGAGAATGAGAATATGGCTGTAAACCAGACAGAGTCAATCAGATTTTAGAAAGATGATGAAGGGGAGACAAAAGAAAATGAAAGCCAGCCAGAGATCGAGCGGGGGACTGACCTTGTGGGCCAGGGCGGACAGACCACATCCCTCATCACACCTTCCAGAAGAAGCAAAATACTGGAGAAGAAGAGAGGTGGTTAGAACTATCAGTTAGGCCAGGCCGCAACAGCAGCAGCTAAGCGAAAGGCAGAACAGTCAGCTCCATTGCCAGGTATATCTAACCTACAGTTTAATATTCTTAATTATGTACCGGATGATGTATTAATAGATCTAGCCCATAAATGTGATATTGACTTGGGAGAAGGGTACATAGATCAAATACGTAATCTCACATTGATTAAGAATCATGATTTTGCACTCATAGGGGAGCAAGACGGGGTTAGGAAACCTGGAGAATAGGGGAAAGCCCACCAGTGGAGAGGTTTAATACATATTTTATAATGAATTACATTTTTTGGAATGTCAGAGGGTTGGGAAACCCGGTTAAACGAAGAATGGTGGCGGAAATAATACGCACCAATAAGCTTGAATTTATATGTCTTGAAGAAACTAAACTCTCAGATCCTAATTCCCGAATTTTGGGCTCAATTGCCGCTAAAAGTTGTTACAATTTCTATATTCTAAACGCAAAGGGGGCTTCTGGTGGGATACTAGTTAGAGTCCACAAAGACCATCAGGTTCTTAACTCTTGGGAAGGAGAATTTTCTTTAACGGTCAGGACAAGGAGAATATCGGATGGGTGGGTCCAGCTAGTGACTGCGGTGTACGGACCTAATGAAAAAGGTTGCGTGCGCAATTTTGGAGAGAACTAACGGCAATAAGGGACAGATGTGATGATCCATGGATCTTGGGAGGGGATTTCAACATCACTAGATTTGCAAACGTAAGGAAAGGGAATGACAAATCTAGTAAGAATAGACAGGAGTTTAATGACTTTATTAGTCATTTAGACCTAATAGATTTGCCGTTATCAGATCGACTATTTACTTGGTCAAACATGAGCCTCAACCCAATAATGGCAAATCTAGATAGGGTATTGGTATCTGATAACTGGGAATCCAAATTCTCGCTAGCAGAAATTGGTTCCCTGCCCCGACCTACATCAGATCACATCCCAATTTTGCCTACATCTGGAGAGAAGAAGAGAAATCCTTACAAGCGTTTTCATTTTGAAAAATGGTGGCTGGAATATCTAGAAGTACAGGAACTTGTTAAGGAGAGTTGGCCTCAGAATACAGGAGCCAGTGATGCAGCAGCAAACATGTGTATCAAGCTTCGCCGCCTACGAAAAGTTTTAGGGAGGTGGGAGAGGCATTTCAGAAGCGAAGGGAGGCATGATAAGGAGATCATTCTGAAGGAGATGGACACGTTAGAAAAAGTGGAAGAAACAAGGAATTTATCTTTAGACGAGAATAGCAGATTGTTGCGTCTGAGAAGAGACCTGGAAGGAATATATAAAAGAGAGGAAATAAGATGGAAGCAGCGAGCGCATGCTCATTGGCTGAAAGAAGGGGATGCGAGCACTACATTCTTTCATAGATGGGCAAGTATGCTACATAGAATGAACAAGATACGACAACTAAAAGTGAAGGATGGGCATGTAAAGGGAGATGCCATGGAGGAACACGTATACCAACACTTCAAACAATTATTCGGTAGAAGAAAAACATCCCGTGTTCACTTAAAGGAGGACGCCTGGGAAAAGGAAGTGGATCTATCAGACTTGGATATGGAATTTCAGGAGGAGGAAATTAAAGCGGCCATATGGGAATTGGGTCAGGACAAAGCTCCGGGCCCGGATGGTTTTCCGATATTTTTCTATAAACACTTCTGGGAAGATATCAAAGGAGACGTAGCTTGGCTATTGGAAGAAGTTTTCCAAGGGACATGTAGATTGGATAGAATAAATTATTCGATCATTACTTTAATCTCGAAAAAGTGCTCATCGGAGGAGATTGGTGATTACAGACCCATTGCGCTTTTAAACAATACTATTAAAATAGTCTCCAAAATTTTGGCAAACAGACTGGCTCTGAAGTTGAAATTATTGGTGGAGGATTAACAAATGGCTTTTATTGCAGGCAGAAATATTTTGGAAGGGATAGCCACTACGTACGAAGTCATACACCAATGTAAAAGGTCCAACATAAATGGTTTCATGTTGAAATTAGACTTTGAAAAGGCATACGACATGGTAGATTGGGATTTCCTAATAGAAGTGCTCAGACTTAGGGGTTTTGGAGCAAAATGGAGAACATGGATAGAGACCTGGCTAAATTCAGCTAAAACTCAGATATTATGCAATGGTAAATTGGGAAAAGAAATAGTCCTCAAGAGAGGTCTGAGACAAGGAGACCCCCTTTCACCGTTACTATTTGTTTTGGTGGCAGATGGTTTGAATTCCATGTTACAGAAGTTGAAGGAGAAAAAGGATATCGAAGGACTTCCTGGGGCCCATTACATGTCCTTTGTTAATTTACAATATACAGATGACACACTCATTTTTGTTAGATGTAACATAAGAGAAGCAATAATTATCAAATGGGCTCTTTGCTGCTATGAGGCATGGTCGGGATTGAAAATAAACTTCGCCAAGAGCTCATTGGTGTGCCTTGGGACAAGAAACTTATCGTTACAAATCATCAGGGAGCTCCTTAGCTGTAAGGAGGAGCAGCTCCCCATCACATACTTGGGTATACCGGTAAATTTTGGAAAACCCTCTAAAAGAGACTGGCTTCCCCTGGTAGATTGCTTTGAAAGGAAACTGAAAGCTTGGAAAGGAAAATATTTGTCATTAGGAGGGAAGGTGGTGATACTCAATACGGTACTCCCCGCTCTACTGCTATATCTAATGTCCTTCTTTATAATGTCGAAATGGGTCAGGGACAAAATTGACAGGATTAGGAAAAGGTTCCTCTGGAATGGAGTAGAGGAATCATACAAAAAATACCATCTGGTTCCGTGGGAACAGGTGTATAGACCGAAAGAGGCGGGGGTTTGGGGGTGATGGATCTCAGAATTTTTAATCTATCATTAATGACTAAATGGTGGTGGCATTTAATCACCCGTAACCAGGGCTCATTCCAAAAATTAATAATTAATAAATATGGTCCTAAGGGAGGTACAATACATGGGGAAACAAGACAAGGACATAATATTTCAAGCTTCTGGAGGGGGATGCTAATAGTAAAACAGCTAACATGCCATAGTCTGACATATAAACTGGGAAGGGGGAATAAGATAGCCTTCTGGTATGACAGGTGGTGTTCACAAATACCCCTGAAGATTTTATTTCCAGATGTGTTTCAGAAAGCAAATAATAAAGATGTCAGGGTGTGTGACTATTGGGGACGCTCGAGATGGAGGTGGAACTCAACGGCATTGTCTGGACAAGATCTTGTCAAAGTTAGAAGATTAAAAGCGTTCCTGAGCGACTTGGCACTCTTACCCTTAGTAGAGGATACACCTATGTGGAGATGGGAGAAAGAGGGCAATTTCACAGTGAAATCCACATATCAATATCTCATAGATGGGGGAGTGACCCCGCTAAACACTAAGTGGATTTGGATGGTAAAGTCACCTCAGAAGATAAGATTATTCATGTGGCTGGTGTGTAAGGAGGCTCTACTTACCTAGCCGAAACTGCAAAGAAGAGGTTGGAATGGTCCCAATATTTGCATTTTGTGCAAACAGGAGGGGGAATCAACGGAACACATCATGTGCAATTGCTCATTTTCCAAAAATACATGGAATTCATGTACTTCGGCTTTAAGGCTAAACATCAATATTAAACTAGATTTTAATATTTGGAGAAGAATTACCAGGGGGGATAATGATAGCCATAGAGTTAGAACAGTTATTGCTGCTTTTTGCTGGAATATATGGAAAGAGAGAAATAATAGATTATTTAGTGATAAATATCATTCCATCCAGCACTGTATAAGACTTATTATTAATGATTTCATTATATGGACAGGAATCTCTTCGAATGAGGATAGGCTTCATCTATCTGGTGGATTTTCGGGAGAAGATATGGATACTAGCCCACTGAGCAGGAGTAGAGGAACACTCCAGAAGAAGAGCGCGAAAGCAAAATTGGTGGTGATTTGTATAACTGATTTCATGTATTTTTCTTTTGTTCTCTTTTTTTCTTTTTTTCCTTTTTTAGAATCATTATGATGTAACTCTATGTAAAGACCTCCTTCTAGAGGTCCATAACACTTATTGTTCTATTATCTTCTCTTTAATGGAATGCGGAGGGCTATATATCCCGCCGTTTATCGTCAAAATAAATAAATAAATAAATAAACACTGCACAAAAGAAAGTTAAAGTATAAAATTCTTTATCTACAAGGAAGTTCCCTTTGAAGGCCAGAGCTCTAACCCAAATTTTTGGTTACAAGCAGTGGTTTTAATGTTTCGAAATAAAATGAATATTGTTTGAAATGATTTATAGAAGAAAAGATTTGTTTTATAGGAAAATAATACAACTAAGAAAACGAGTTTTTGATGTCAAAAGAGAGTTAAATCTTGAAAAAAAACAGTGATGTAACAAAAAATATTTAAAGAAGAGAGTAGAGAAGGTATTTCTTGTCGAGGAAGGCTCCCTCGGGTCTCCCTGGATGAAATTTGATTTCAACTAGATTGTTAGGATCAAATCAAATCGAACAATGGTAACTTAATCATCGGTTGATGAAGAAGGATTTGAATACATCACAAAATGAGGTTACGAGAGTTCATGTAAAAGAGATATTTTTCGAGAAAGGATAAGAGATGGTTGAGATCATCTAGGATCCTAAATAATCAAGAAAATGATGTTGTATCCCACCGAATAAGAATGATTGGAACCAAGCCAATCGTGGCCATCAGTTTCGATTAGAAGCATTAAACAAGCATATCTCTCTTATTCATAATCCAGATATGTCAAATAAATATACTTAATTAAATATCTTGACAAAACGAAGTCAATAATTAAAAACAAACAGTTCTTAGTTTGGAGTTCGGAAAGGCCTGGTCTGGACCCACTATCCTCCTGAATGGTAGATGATCTGCTGCTCATGACTCCTGGGCCCAATGGACTTAGAAGCATGTCTCAGACTGAGTTCTTAAAGAACTTTGGGTTTATCTGAAGTTCTTAAGATGCTCTGTCGAAGAGTTTGACTGTAAATTGGTATAATTTAAAGATCAAAAATTCAGGAGCAGACTTTTTTAATTACATCTTTTTCATTCAATGTCAGAATTGAACACATGACTAGTTCTTTAGGGGTTACTTGGACTCATAAATTCAATGGTAGAACTTGATCGAAATGATTCAGCTTGTATCAAAATATATAGGTCCAGACATAAAAATTAGTGAAATTCTGATTAACTTTCGACGATATATGAATGTGGCACAGCAATAGGCTAAGAAAATGATAGAAACTGAATGAGAATAGATCTTCAATGAAATCTTATGGCATTGGAATCAAGAAAACTAAAATTCTCACGACCATTAAATGACCGCGAAAGTTCATGTCAACATCAAGCTTACCCTTTTAAGTTACTAATTAGGACAAGGGCTAAGCAATAGTCATTGCAAATGTGAAATCCTTACCAATTCATGGTGAACACAACTTCTCATCTTCATTTATATAAGTGTATTCAGCAAGTATAATATGTATTAACTCGTTATGTTTGTTATTAACTCGAGGAAAGACATATGTATAGACTGATAGCGTGGATTTGTTTAGTAAATGTGATAATTGATATTAATGCTTATCTTGTTGAAATCGTTATTTTGGTACTTGATAATACCAGGAATGCGTATTCTTGAGCTTATATATTTTACGATGACGGTAAACTGAGACTATAGATATTGTATATATTATAAGTAAGTCGATTGTGGCTGAAATCGATATATTGTATAGTCAGATCAGCAAATATAAAGAAGATGCTTTCAAAAATTTTGAAAAATTGAAATAATTGAGAATTAATTTAATTGCAACCGTAGCATATGTCCTATCTTCAAGGTATGAAAGTAAATCTTTAAGTACCCACTCAGGGGAGAGCAGATAGGATGTCAGAAGACAAATTTATAACATTAGATTTTTAATTTAATTTTCCAAAGTTCAGTGGATTAAACATTGGAGTAAGGGGTATTGCAGTTGTAAAAAATAATAAACCCAAACCAAATGATAAAAACCTAACAAGTTACAAGCCCAAATAAAGATATTTTACAAATCAGAGAAGTACAACATATAAAGAAGCAATTTGGCCAAAATTTCAAAGTCACATAATTACATCATGATTTATCTTCTCGAAAAGCAAATTAAACTAAAACTTCTTATCTATATCCAGTTGTGACAAATCAGCTACCTATCAGAACCCCCAACAAAGAGGGAAATTGAAATCTTTATGGATTTGGAAATCTATCTCTAGACACAATGATAAATAGTATAGAAAAACGCTCTAGACATAAAAATTGGGAATCCTACTGTAAGTATAATTCTTTTTATAACTGACTCTACTAACAACTGTAGATATTCACCTCCTTCAAAAAGAGGGGGAGGAATGTTTTCTACTTTGAGAGTAAAAAGAGAGTTCTCAGTAACTTATAATCTTTTCTTCTTATAAAAGATTAACTCGGATGACTAGCTCTTTGCCTTGCAAGCTCGAGTTACCTCGAACCCTAATCTTGTTTGGTGCGTAAGTTGCCTCAATAAAACTAGTTGATCAAAGTTGGCATCAACAAATATAGATAGAAGTCATGGATTAAAATTTGATTAATCTACAACTCCAAAGATGGAATACACGTTAATCTGATGAACAAGGAATTTGATTATAGCTGGGAAATGATATTTTTATCAATTATTCTTGCGTTGAAAAGTTGTTGGCTGAGAATTTAAAGTATTGATTCACATATATAACTAGAATTTTAGAATGGTATAAAGGTAATTGTGGCCAAAACCTCGGAATACTAATCAACTTTGAGCTTGCAACAAACAATAATTTCAAAGAGGTATTGTTTGATTGTTTTTTTTTTTTTTTTTTTTTTTTTTTTAAATTTTTTTAAACTAAAGTTTGCAGCATATTATTTGATTAGTTTTTCTGTTAACAAGAAAAATGAAATGTTATTGGATTTTCATGCATCTATTCTCCTAAAGTTAAGTTATGTGATCTGGAAGTTATTGGATTGCGTTGTGGATTGAAAACATACAAAAAAAAAAAAAAAAAGATGCATGAAATGATTTATCGTCTTATGCAGGCTCGTACCTTCATTTGTGTTCTTGTTGTGTGTTTTGTGTTGCGTAAGATCAAGATAATATGGTGCTATGAGGTGCCCCATTCTTTATTCTAGTAACTTCGTACTAGGTTATAGTTATTAGGGAGGATTTGGTAATTTTATCAAGGTTGTTGATTGAGAATTAATGATGTCTCTAAGTTTAGCTTGCTAATGTACATAGCCTTGATCAAATACGTGATTTCTCCTTGATATTGTAAATTTTCTCGATATACGTTGATCTCTCTCGGAGTCAGCATATATAATTCGATCGGTTGAAAAATGGGAACAGTGTAAGGCTTAAAATAAATTCAGGAATATTCCTAATTATGATGGGCTGCCTAAATCTCATGTCTATATGTTACAGGTACTAAATTTTAGTGTGGGAGCTGGATGCTGGATGTTGGTGACTTGATGGTAGAGGACCTGTTTTCATTTCAGATTCCATTCATTCCATCAACAGTTCAATCGATGGGAAAGTAGATATCTTATCCACACAAATAGACACCCAAAATAATGCCACACAATAACTAATGTCAGAAGATTAAGAAACTAATACAAATAAGAGAAGTTACAAAATTAAATGAGTTCGGTAAATGTTACCTACGTTCTCGGACGCCAACGATCAATCCACTATCACTAAGTTTGAAATTACAACATCTCTTATAAATTAGAAACTCCTCCAGGAATAGGAGAATTTTTCAAAAATCCAAAATTACAGCTTGAAATTTTTCAAATTTGAAAACTTTCCAAAATAAAACATGTTTTCTCATAACAGTTTTATAAAATAACTAATTGTTTTTAGGATAGTTAAAAAACCAAAAACCCAAGACCCTATTTATAGGACCCATGGACAGTGTCTCCTTAGCTCCCAACCAATATGGGACTAATAGAGCCACACCCAAATTCAACAATCACCACCTTGGCGAATAACATCCATATCGTCAGTGCCTCCAGACTAAGATCTTCAAACTGGAAAAATATTGATCAAATCCAAACAATACTTGAATTTGGTCGAACTTACAACTTTCGTCATAATATCAGCGGAATTCTCTGCAGTTCCAATCTTATGAAGTAGTATCTTCTCATTTTCAATAATTTTCTGCATAAAGTAATACCTGACGTCAATATACTTTGTCCATGCATGATAGACTTGGTTCTTTACTAAATGAATTACACTCTGGCTATCACAATATGCAGTAACATTTTTCTAAATAACCCCCAAGTCTTCAAGCAATCCCTGTAACCAAATTGTCTTCTTTGCTGCCTCTGTAACTGCCATATACTCTGCTTCTGTTGTAAACAGAGCAACCGTAGACTGCAAAGTAGACCTCCAACTCACTGGTGCTTTAGCAATAGTAAACACATAACTAGTAGTTGATCGACGTTTATCCAAATTACCTATGTAGTCAGAATCAATATATCCAATCACACACTGATCAAAAGTATCATTACGCTCAAATACCAAACTAACATCTACAGTGTTCAGAAGATACAATAGAATCTAATTTATAGCCTACCAGTGTTCTTTTCCAGGATCATGCATATACCTGCTCACAACGTCAACTCTGTGAAATGTCAAGTCTCGTACACACCATAATATACATTAAACTACCAACTGCATTTGAATAAGGAATTCTCGACATATACTCACGTTTCTCATTAGTATTTGGAGATAAAGAAATGTGAAACAAGTGGGATAATCACAACTTTTGATTGTTCTGTCATGCCAAAATGCTGTAGCACCTTCTTCAGATATTGTTACTAGGGCAACCAAACTTTGCCACTCTTTTGATCTCTCCTTATCTCTATACCAATAATCTTTTTATTTTCACTTAAATCTTTCATTTCAAACTTTTGTTTCAACTGAGCTTTAAAGTTTTCAATATCTTCTTGGCTCTTCGAAACTATCAGCATATCATCCACATACAAGAGCAGATAAATGAAAGACTCATTGTGTAACTTGCGAAAATACACACAGTAATCAAATTTGCTTCTAGTGTACTTCAGCCCTATCATAAACCGATCAAATTACTTGTACCACTGCCTCAAAGATTGCTTTAAAACGTACAACAATTTTTTCAATTTGCAAACCCAATTTTCTTTTCCAGTAACCTTGAGTCCATCTGGCTCAGCCATATAGATTTTCTCTTCCAAATCACTAGGTAAAATTGTAATTTTCACATCAACTTGAACTAGTTCCAAATCAAATTGCGCTACTAAGACTAACATAATCCGAATGAAATAATGTTTAACGATTGGTGAAAATGCCTCATTATAATCAACTCATTCCTTCGGAGCGTAGCCTTTCGCCACTAATTTTGCCTTGTAGTGGACATCATTTTGGTCAGAAAATCCTTCTTTCTTTGCAAATGCTCATTTGTATCAAATTGCCTTTTTACCTTTAAGTAGTTGAGCTAAATACCAAGTTTGATGCTTCTAAAGAGACTGCATCTTTTCATCCATTGCTCTCTTCCACTCTTTATTTTCTGAACTTTGAATTGCTTCTCTATAGGTGGAACGCACATCATCTACAATTGGAAGTGTATAGGATACCACAGTATCAAGGAAATGAGCATATTTCTTAATTTTTCGACGTGGCCTGTCATGTGCAGTTGAGCTTGATTGCTGTGAAGGTTCTTGGGTTGAAATTTCTTTCTCTTTTCTTTCGATATCCTCCTCTGCCACTGAACTGTCGATATAAATTAGGTCAACTCTGGCTTTTTCAAACTCCACCTGTTGCGGAGCACTCTCCACCTTTTGCTGAATATTATTGGTCTTCTTCTTTTTCCAGAATTCCTAAGTGTCACCTTTTTCAACATGGCAAATTCATCAACGTAACATCTCTACTAAAAATGATTTTCTTCGAATTTGGACACTAAAGGCGATATCCTTTCACAGCCGAGCTAATCCCTATGAACAATGCTTTCTTGCTCTCAGATCCAACTTAAACTCATTCACATGATAATAAGCAGTAGAACCAAATACATATAAGGAATCATAATCATAAGCAGATTTTTCAGACCATATCTCAATCAGTGTTTTGCCTTCAATCGCAACTGATGGTAATCAGTTAATGAGAAGACATGCACAAGTTACTGCCTCAGCCCAAAATTCCTTGCTTAACCCAACGTTAAGAAACATATACTGAATCTTCTCCAGCAAATTCCGGTTCATGTGTTCTGCCACTCCATTTTGCTATAGTAAATCTGTGTTAGTGAAGTGTCGAACAATTTCTTCATATTGGCAAACTTTCATAAATGGATCACTTTTATACTCACCAACGTTATCTGATCTGATATTCTTTATCTTCCTGCAATCATCTTTTTTCATTTCAGAAAACTTTCCAACACTTCATCTTTACTCTTTATCAGATACACCCAAACTCTTCTAAAGTAATTATCAACAAAATTAACAAAGTAATGCATACCTCCTAAAGAACGTGTTCTAGCAGATCCCCAAATATCAGAATGAACATAGTCCAAAATACTTTTAGTATTATAGATAGTGGTGCCAAACTTCACTCTTGTCTTCTTTCTTATGACACAATGCTTATAGAAATTCAATTTATAGGTTTTGCACCTTTTAATAAGCATTTATTCACTAAATTCTACAAAACTCCCATACCTGCATGACCAAGCCGCATGTGCCATAACATAGTTATTTTTACATTTGTATCCTCTTCAGAGACTGTAGCTGCTGATCCAATAACTGTACTACCCTGTAAGTAATATAACTTATTCTTTCTCATACCTTTCATCACCACAAGTGCATCTAAAGTGACTCTGAGAACTCCATTTCGGATAGATATAGCAAGACTTTTTGCTTCTAACTCTCCCAAAGAGATGAAATTCTTTTTCAAATCTGGTACGCACCGAATATCTGTCAAAACTCTAATTGATCCATCATGATTCTTCAAATGGATTGAACATATTTCAGTTGTCTGGTAAGAGCTGCCATTGCCTATGGAAAAAACTCCTCCATCAAACTCTTCAAAATTAAAGAACTACTCATTGTGAGGACACATATGGTAGGTGCATCAAAATTCAACATCCACTCATCAGAATGAAAAACTAAAGGTAGACCAACTAATATAAAATTTGAGTCATCATCTTCACATTTAGCTACACATGTATCAGAATCAGTCTTGTCCTTATCTGTCTTCTTCAACTTTGGACAATTTTTCTTCCAATACCTTTTCTTATGACAAAAGGCACATTCATTCTTATTAGATCTGTCTTTTGATAGGGATCTGCCTCTCTAATTGGATTTACGATTTTGATATCGGTCTCTAGTAACATATGCCTTACCTGTATTGTACCCATACTCTTTCTGGTCTTTCTTCCTGATTTCAAATTTGTACAATGCATTGTATATTTCATCAAAAGTCAGTTTATCCTTACCACGAAGGAGGATAGTGACAAGGTAATCATACTCATCAGGAAGAGAGGCCAACAATAATAAAGCCTAATCTTCATCTTCAATAGTCTTATCCAAATTTAACAAATTTGCTATTAATTTATTAAAAGTAGCAATGTGATTATTGATGGATGTACCTGGTTGATACTGAAAGTGGAACAATTTCTTCTTCAAATAGAGTCGATTCTCACTACTTTTCTTCATAAACTTATTCTCGTGCTCATTCTATATCTTACTTGCAAACGTCTCTATCATGAAATTTTTCTTTTGAGACAAGATCGAATGGTACCACATACTTGACAATTGATTTTTTTCCCACTCTTTATCGGTCATATTCTCTAGATTCTCTTCTTTCATAGCAACATCTAACTCTTATTGATAAAAAAATTTCCAAAACCTCGCACTGCCACATACCGAAGTTGTTACGGCTATCAAACTTCTCGACTTCAAACTTTGCATTACTCACTGTAACCTTAGCTGGTGTAGACGAAGAGGTTTCTGTCATTTTTAAATAATTTTCTTATGCCAAGGTCGAACCTTCGGCTCTGATATCACTTGTTGCAAAAAGCAGATATCTTTCCCACACAAATATACACCCAAAATAGTGACACATAAGAACTAATGACAGAGAATAAAGAAACTAATACAAATAAGAGAAAACACAAAATTTAACGAGATTCGGTAAATATTATCTACGTCCTCGAATGCTAACGATCAATCCACCATCACCAATTTTAAATTTACAACGATCTCTGATAAATTGAAAACTACCCCAAAATAGGAGAATTTTTCCAAAACCCAAAATTACAACTTGAAAATTTTCAAATTTGAAAACTTTCCAAAATAAAATATGTTTTCTCATAACAGTTTTATAAAATAACTAATTGATTTTGGGATACTTAAAAAACCAAAGACCCAAGGTCTATTTATAGGACCCATGGATAGTGTCTCCTTAGCTCCCAACCAATGTGGGGTTAATAGAGTCACAACCAAATTCAATAAGATGTGTGTATGTGATAATTTTTTGTGCATAGTTGTTTCGATTTTAGGGTGTGTTAAATCTGTTAGTGTTCTCTGCCAAAATCTTGCTTTCTTCTATTGATTACTTTGATTACAACGAAAGAGAAATAATAGAAAAATAAATAAGAGGATTTATATTTTATCGCTTTCTTTTACAATAAAAGTGGGTTCTAATGTGGTGATAGGATCTAACTAGTAGAAGTTATTAACGATTTGATGTGAAGATCTTTCTCATTGAAGAAGATGATGGCCGCCCTTAACTCTCTCTCTCTGCTGATCTTATGAATTCAAGGCTCTCGCGCGTAACTTGAATTGCCAAAAACCGAAAAATGATCCTAAAGTCTTTTCAAAGAGGGTATTTATAGACTTTAGTTAGTTATGAGAATTTTCATAGGAGAAGGAATAGAAAGTGTCTATATCCATTAAGAATTCTAATTAAATATTTAATTTTAATTTAAATATCTTGATTTTGAATTCTGATTGGACTCAAGTAGGGTATTAGATAAATCCAAATCTCAATCACAATCAATTTAGAATTCTGAGAAACTGCTCACGCAGAGTTAAATACTCAGGAGGTAGAGCTAGAGTCTTAGCTCTGCATTTTGCTCTAATGTGGAGCTAACCTTTTGGCTAGACGTGGAGCTACGAACTTAGCTCCGCGTTTTACGAGCTAGTTGGTATGTTTTCTTTATTTTGGAAATTTTTACCACCAACAGAACCTCCTCCAAAGTTTTCAAAATGGCTTATGACTTAGTAAATTTTGAAATACTTTGGATCTCCAATTTGATGATTTGATGTCTGAACGCAAAATTAGCCCACGCCATATCTTCGCGTTTATGCGAAGCTAGTAGCTTCGCATCACACCGCCATAACGGTTCCGATCTCCGCACCGAATATCAAGGACAAGTTTTCTCATTTAAATAGAATCTTCTCTTCTTCTTCTTTACTCTTTCAAGAATTTCTGAATCTTCAAGAACTCCAGAGCTTTGCACCCGAATTTCCTTGTGATTCCTTCGCCCATTTCTTCGTCATTTCCAGATCAATAGCACTCAAGAAGATCACCACCTCATGAGGACAGACCTCATCACCGGCCGGCACGAGCAGCGGCGGTGGCCATGGCAGCAGCCGCAGCGGCGACCCTGTCTACGCCACTCCGATCGGAGGTAAAATCTCCACTCTTGACTTCTTTTAGAGTGATTTGGCTTTGTTTTAGCAGGCCAAATGCCGTCTTCACCAGCAAAATCATCGTTGTACTCCGGTCAGTAATGACTTGGAGAAGAAGAGACCTCTTGTCTTCTTCTGCGCGAAACTACTTCGTTAGTTTCGCATCAAACGTTTATTACGCGAGATTATCTCTGACTATTGCGCTTCTTGCGTGAAATTATGGATTAGTTTTGCGTTTTAGCTTCTGATGCGAAGATATTTATTAGCTTCACATATTTTCTTTAGATGCGGAGTTATTCTTTTTAGCTTCGCGTATGATTCCATGTGAAGTTATTGTTTAACTTCGCGCGAAGTTATCATTAACTTTGTGTTTCAGTATTTAGCATTTCCTAACTGTTTCAGAATATTTTCTAACTTTGATGAAGTTATCATTAACTTTGTGTTTCAGTATTTAGCATTTCCTAACTGTTTCAGAATATTTTCTAACTTTGATTATTTTTTTGTAGTTGGCTATTCAGTGGATGCTCTCTCCCGCAGGCATCAGTTTGGGTTCACTGGAGGCGCAGATCGAGCAACTCAATTTTGATTAACAACTAAACTCCCTGCATACAAGCCAGGTTTTCAGGAACGTCGGGAAAAGCTGTTGAGATACAGTTCCACCATCGTAAGGGATAATCACTGATGCCTCGTTTGAAGTGATGAACCGAGAAATCCTGGAGAAACCAACCTTCCTCTTTGGCGAAGCAGCGACGAATTCAAATGAGATTCTCTTCGAGGAGGAAAGTAAGTGGCTCCACCATACTGGTGATCTGCTGATGTTTCTGCCAGACAAGGAGTGAAGCTATCCTCTGCTATACCTACAGAGGTTATCAGCTCGTCACGAGTTGGAGTAGGATCTAACCCAAGAGTATGACGGGGTTGCAACAGGAAAGTTTGGTGCACATGAAGCCTATCAAGACGGCCTTACTAGGTGTGTCACTGGACTCCTTCTGGGTAGAATTACCAAGGAGCATCCAGTGGGGGAGATTTCTACTCGCATAAAGACTTTTCTTGGCGAGTTTACGGCAAAGGGTGGACAATACCCAACCCATAATTTCAGGATGCCTGGCTGGGTTCACTCCTCAAGCAACTTGTGGTGGGCCCGCCTTGTTAAACACATGGTGGATTCTCATGAGCAAATCTTGAAGGAGATTGGCTTGTATAAAGCCATCCGAAATATCCGGTACGGCCTACCCCAGAGCTCTTATCATCTCTTCAGCCTCCTGGATATCTATAACCCCGAGACTGGCACGTTCTTTACTTTAGTAGGTGAGCTTGGCCTTGCTCTTCATGATATGCATGAAGTCTCAGGCTTTTCAATGGGAAAAGTAACATATGAAGAATACATCCCTACTACCGAGGAGCTGAATATGTTAAAGCAAGAGATGAGCGCATCTATGAGACGTATTGGGAGATGATGTGCCACTACCGCATTTGCGCTGATCTAGTAGGAGTCCGAAATTAAGGCATCGACCACAAGAAATGGGTTGATTACCTCTACATAAACTTGAAGGAGATTCTGCCGTGTGTCCACGAACATAAGCCTGTCAACATTGAGGAGATCGATCGACGCATTGCAAAGACAGGAACAGTATTTTATACGACTGAATCAAATGAGGGAGGATTCAACCCTGGCACTGTCTTTAAGAGTTTCCATTACCAGGCTCAATTCCCAGTGTCTGACAGGGGCCTAGTTAGTAGGTTTTTGATGTTATGGCTGAAGAGATGCATCGTTCCATTGCTTCCGAAGGACGCCATTAAACGTAGTTTATCCAATAGTATTATTGGTTTACGGACGTCTGTTCGGACTCCTTCCGGCTATGGTGAGCAACTTTCAGAGCGAGCTCTGGGCACTCTGCAATGGTTTCATCCATGATGATAAAGGCAAGGCTGCAAAGGGGAAAGCCGCCATAGGGAAAGCAGTAAAAGAACCTACTACGGTGAAGACACCGAACCCGCGGGTAGAGATGCCCTACACAGATTTGATGGTGTGGCTTGTCATGCACTGCCCATTTTTTATGAGTGTTGCAGATTATTGTCCAATTGACAAGCCATTCTTTGTGGAGATGTATGAGCGCTCCACATGGAAGAGCTACTACATGTCAGTAATTCGCAAGATGCCCCATCATCACCAGAATTATAAAATCTTTCGTTGCTTTCCAGATTTCCCAGGCGGAGAGTACGGGTCAAAATTCAAGAATGCCCTAGGTCTAGACAACTTCTCTGCTTTATCCTCATGAGCATTCTAGTGGTTGTTGAATATTCTCCCTGGGCATCTTGTGTATCGGCAAGACACCATATGTTATATTGAGCCACACACCCTCAGCTGCTTCTCTCGCCAGTTCGGGTATACGCAACTATACGTGGCGAACCCAAACAAGCAGCTGGTGTATGAGGGAACTCTGTATGAAGGAGCTCGTAGCTGGTTTCACTTTGTGGCTAGAGGGACTAGCGCTGAATTTGCTCTACCCCAAAAGTCTCCAGTCATCTGTTTGGCACTTAGCTTCTGTACATTGTACAATGTTGCCAATACTAATGTGCCTAACTTCTCCATCAACCATTCCTGTTGCAAGGAGATAGAGGCATTCTACTCTCGACGGAAAGGAACCAAGAGAGTTAGGGTAAAAGGAATGGATGAATTCCTAGATGTGGAGGCCGAGCCCTCTGTTGGTGATGATTCAGATAATGATGAAGTTGGTGGCGTTGATGATGCTGGCGCTGGAGATGCTCCCCCAATCGTCAGAGATTATGATACTCGTGTCCAAAGTCCATCCCATAATTATCGTCGAATATCCATAGGCGAACCAGCTCGAAAGAGGAAAAAGTCAGCCGACAAGACTCTGCCCACAATGGTAATTCCTGAGAAAACCGAGGTTCGGTTCGCGTCTGATCTTCTGGCTTCAACTCTACCCACAACACTTGCTGAAGAAGAAGTGCTGGCGGAGCCTACAAGTGCTGCTAATGCCCCAGATCTGCTCGCTCTCAGGTCTCCAGAGTGCACTACGACGTAACCCCTAGGTAGCGAGACTGGTGCATTTTTGGAGACTTCTACAGCTCCTACATCCAGTCCCACTACAAGGCTTATTTCTACTGGTATAACTCTAGTCATTTCACTTTATATATTATTTTTCTTATATGTACATTTGACATCTTTGTTTGCTTTTGAGATCTAGATATTCATCTTCATTTGCCAATGCATTCAACTACTAAAGTAGAATTAGGAAGCAAGTGGACTATTCTGGTACTACTGGGTCAGTGGGCAGCTCTGCGGAGGAGTTTGACGCGGATTACCTCACGCCTATCCCAAACCCTGCCCAAACTTCAACTCCTCCAACTGACGAACTCGGGAGTGATGATAAGACATAGCTTGCTGCTTCTGAAGCCCGAAAAGCTCCCAATTCTCCTGAGTCAAGCTTACCATCTCCAACACCGACCATTCACTCCGAAGATAGTTTTTGATTGTCGTTGGCGTGCCATCAACCTCCTAGCCTACTATACCAACGCCCTCGCTGATTGTGGCTATTGATGCTTCGACTGCTCTACCACCTGTACTGGCCAATTTACTAGTTGACAAGAAGACTCTTTGAAATTTTCATCTGAGGTCACCTCCATAGCTGGGGAGGCTTCAGGTGGTGTTTCTCCTTCAGAATCTCTCCTGTTTGGGCTATTGCTCAGACGACCAGTGCTGGCGAGACTCCAACTTCAGCTAGTTCATTGTTGGTGTTACTGGCCCCGCATATAATGAGTTTGGTGCAAGGACGAGCTCCTTCATCCTCAACTCCTGTGGAAACTACACCCCCAGCTACAACTTCTTACTTAGTACTGTCACCCCTTAATTTAGACACTATCGATCTACTTGAAGAATTTTTTAATCACAGTGTTAATAATTTCATGCGGCTGCTGAGGAGATGCAGTGACATGATCTTGGATGGGAGGGACTTCCTCGAACTTGGACGCCCGATATTGATCAGCTATCTGGACAATATTGGGAGGATTGGAGGTCATGATCGAGCAGCCCCTTATCGAGCCCGCCTAGAAGCCTTAGAAGAGCAAATACGTATGCTAGACACTCTCCACCAAGCGGATATGGAAGAGATTGAGGTGGCACGACTTCGAGTGGATTTAATGGCTCACCGGGAAGAATTGAGGCACCAAGAGGAGAACTAGTCTTGAGAGTTAGCCGAGCTTCGAGTCAGTCAGGAGACAGTTCTAAAGGGGTTGGAGAAGGCCGATTTTGAGATCGAAGAGAGTCAGGCAGCGATCCTCAGGGCTCGGGAAACCACTGTCAAGGCCCATGCCATCTTAGAGGCCAATGAGTCCAGACTAGAGGAGTCATCGAAGAAAAGAGAGGAGTTGATCCTACAACAAGGACAACTCGAACAAGAAGGCGTAGTGAGGAGCCGGGCAATTGAAGAAGCACGTTTATGGCTCATCCAGTAGCTTGCTATAAATGACAACGATTTGCATCGCCGGGCTTTACACTCTGTGAAAGAAACTCGATGCCAAGTTATCGACCAAACAGAGAATAAGCTGAAACTCTTGAGAGAATTTTAACCTCCTTGTATCATTTTCCTTTTTGCTTTTTGTTGTCATAAACGAAGAGGTTCAAATTTGCTTGAACTCTTTTAGCTTTTTTGTTGCTTTGTCTTCATTCTTTACAATTATAAATAAAGAAAATTCTTTGATTCTGTCATTCCTTAATTCCAATATTATTTTGAGCAATAGGTAATGATGCGTTTGGTCTGAAATTTTGGTGAAGACAGTTCAAATGCTCTCTCACGTAATTTAAACTGCACACGCTAAGATGATCGAGTCAGGATTATTGATTTGGGCTGAGCCGCCTAATTACACATGCCTATTGACGGAGGCGCTTAATTACGCACGCCAAGATGATCGGGTCAGGATCATCACTCTTTGGCAGTGGCACCCAGTTGCACATGCTTGGTAATAGTTCAAGTGCTCCCACGCGTATCTTGAATTTACTGTCAGAGGTAAAAATTTAACATGACAGATTTATAAGATTGTAATAATTCAAATGTTACTGTTAGAGCTAAGAGGCTAACATAACAGGTTTTTTTTTTTTACGTATAGTATTTTTTCAGGAATTTGCCATTAATAAGTATCATCATCCTATCGCTATCTTGATTCATTAGGCAGTAAACTCCACTTGAATATACTATTTCCACTACAAATGGTCCTTCCCATTTAGGTTCGAACTTACACTTAGTTTTATAGGTCATGATCATTGGCCTCTTGACGGTCAGAACTAAATCTCCTTATTTGAACGTCCTTTACTTGACCTTCTTGTTGAACGTCCGTGAGACTTATGCTTGATATAGCTCAATTTGTTGTTGAGTTTGGAGATGCTTCTCATCTAGCGTTTCAAGTTCTTAAAGTCTGTACTGGTGCCTTTCCATTATTATCATTCTTCTAGCTAAATTACTCTCAACGAGGGTATCTGAATTTCTAAGGGCAAAACGGTCTCACTTCTATATATTAGGGAGAAAGGTGTAGCTATATTAGGAGTGCGGATTGTGGTGCGATAAGCCAACAAATACTCTCCTAACTTCTCATCCCAGTCTTGCCTATTGGAAGAGACGAACTTTCCAAGAAGTTTAATAATTATTTTATTGAAGTGTTCGACTAGGCCATTAGGTGCTGGGTTATATGGCGTTGATACAATATCTTTGATCCTGAATTTATTGCAGAATTGTGAAAACCCCTGGCTGATAAACTGTGGCCCATTATAATGGATAATTCTCCAAGGTACACCGAAGCGATAAATAACGTGATGTTTGATAAACTAGATCACGTCAGCGGTTTTTACCTCCCTCATGGGTACAACTTCAGCCTATTTTGAGAAATAATCGGTTATTGCAAATATAAACCAATGATAGTGGAATAATTGGTCCTACTATATCCACTTCCCATGCTTCGAAGAGTCAGCTGACAATAATAGCATGCAAATATTCAGGAGATTAATGTATGAAGTTGGCGTGCACCTGGCATTCATGGCAACGCTTTGCATATGTCACTGCCTCGGTAATCATTTTTGGCCATTAATGTCCCAGTCTTCTTATGCAATCTCTGAGTTTTGGACTGGGTTGGTGAGCTCCGCGCGTCCCATTGTGCGTTTCTTTAAGTACCTCACTGGCCTCCTCTTTTGAAATGCATCGTAGAAAGAGACCGTCGCGTGACTTCCTATACAAAGTTTGAAGTGCGACATCATAATAGAACTTTTGAGCCTTCTTCTTGATCAAAGCGGCTTTTTTAGGATCTTTTGGAAGTATTCCATACAAGGCGTAATCCACGAATGGAAATTGCAAGTCTCATGGTTCAAGTGTTATGCCTATTTGACATACTTCCTTAGTTTGTAAGACTATATCGGGTTGGAAAAGTACTTTGCTTCCGATAATAACACTCTAATGGAACCCGCTGGAAGTGCCAACGTCGTAGCTAAGGTCGCGAGGGCATCCGCATAGATGTTTCCGTATCGAGGTATATGGTCGATGAAGAACTTCTCAAAATAATTCGCTAATTCAATGGCTAGTTAATGATAGGGGATGAGGGCTTCATGTCTGACTTTGTACTCACCTGTCATTTGATTGACGACGATTTAAAGCCTCTATATGCCTCTAAATAGTTCACTCCCAGTTGGAAGGCCATTTTTAGGCCAATAACAAGAGTATTGTATTCGGCCACGTTATTTGTAATGGATCCATGAGCGAATAACCATTAGGAATTATATGCTTGTGTGGTGCTATAAGTACCACCCCCACTCTTGCGGCAAACCGTCTTGCGGCTCCATCAAATAACAGCTGCCATGATTGTTCTTTACTAACTGCATTGACTTCTACTGAATAATCCGGAATATCCTCCAATAACCTAAAGTTTTTAGTCACCGGATTCTCTGCGAGAAAGTCGGCGATCGCCTATCATTCCATGGCTTTTTGAGATATGAAGTGAATATCGTATAGGGATAGTAACAATACACATTTTGCCAGTCTTCCATTTAGGGATCCTGGTTTGGTCATCAGGATCTTTAGTGGATTGACCCAAGATATGACATGAATACTCTGTCTGGAGTGGTAATGACGCATCTTTTGGATAGCAAACACTAGGGCTAGACATTCTTTTTCGATCGGGGTATACCTATGTTCTGCCCTCATCATTGTCCGGCTCAAGTAATAAAGAGTGTGTTCATGACCGTGCTCATTATGTTGAGCAAGCAACGCACCTAATGCGTGATCCATAACCCTCACATATACTAGAAATTGTCTTCCCGATATGGAAGCCATGAGAACAGGAGGTTTTGTAAGATACTTTTTGAGGTCATCAAATACTTATTGGCATGCCTCGTCCCATACAAAGGAGACTCCCTTTTTCATGAGCCTAGAGAACGCTGACATCACCCTGATAAGTTAGAGATAAAGCGACGGATATAGGCCAATTTACCTTGTAATCTCCTCAGTTCTTTGAGATTTCGGGATGGTGGTATTTCTTTAATTGCTTTCACTTTTTTGGGATCAAGGAAAATCCCTTTTGAGTAACCACGAATCTAAGAAACTTGCCATTAGATACCTCCAAAAAAGATTTAGCAGGATTCATCTTTAGGTGATGTCTTCGCATGAGGTTGAAGACTGTTCTTAAGTTTTGAAGATGATCTTCTTTATTCTTGCTTTTGACCGCAAGATCATTCACGTAACACTTCACAGTTTTACGTAGGTGTTTTTTAAATATGACGCTCATTACGCGCTGATAAATGACTCTGACATTTTCATGATTGTTACAATTCTACTCCTAAATTATTGACTATCCTGCTTTGGTGATATAAATTACTTGTTATACGTTAGCGAAAATTAAGGATGGTAATGGATAAGTCCACAGACCAAATTATGCCTCTTCTTATATAAAATTTTCATTTTAAATTCAAAAATTTGTATAAAACATGTCAAAAATTGACTCATGAACGTGTTCATTACCATCCTTAGTGAAACCAAATTAACATGTATGCTCCAACCCAGTTGCCAAGTATGCAAGGTTTTTTCGATCCAACTATATATAAACAAAGAAGGAAAGATCTTATTCATTCTTTCATGATTCTGCTTCAATTATTTTTCAACAAGGTTCTTTGGTCAGGTTGACTGATGCCAACACTTGATCCTGAACAAGCCACATTTTTTTTTTTCACCTTTTTATTGAAGTAACAAGATGAGAATCATGATTCTTGCCAATTAGGAGCTCCAAGACTGTTTTGGTGGATGCTAAACTCCAAGAAAGGCATGCAGCTCCGAGGTTGAGTTTCTTGAAATGCAAGGTGTTGGTAGTTTTGTGCCAGAAAAGACTCCGTGGGCATTGGAGCAGGAGGCAGTAGTGCTGCAATTGTGGCCTATGCATGACAAGTTGATGTCACGAAGTTGTACGTTTTTGCAGGGAACTTCTTTGCTGCATGACAGGTTGATCGCAACCTTCGTCTTGGATGTTCCTCTTATCTTCCTGAACATAATATTGCTAATCTCGACCTGTGAAGGCTGAACACAAAGACACGATATATATATATATTCAAAGCTAGTGAAACCTAAATACTAAACAGCCGCATGGTTCCATGTTTATAAAAACAATTGCTAGCCTGCATATGGATATTTAGTTCATCAAAAGTTCCAATGAGATCCTCTTGGGGAGAAATGGAAGAAATATTAATACCTTGTCAGTGCAATCATGCAGTGGGCAATACTCTTGATCGATCAATATGGGATTCGAAACGTTAACCATGAGTATATCCTCAAATGTAAAGTTGCTGGCTCGACATGACTCTGATCCTGGCCAGGACTTGATCCTAATTCCATTATCTGTGTTCATAATCGTGCAGTTTTTCACTTGCAATCCAATAACATCCTTCTCATCGTCATACTTCCCCAAGCTCCCCACGCTGTAAAAAAAATTAAAATGAAATCGTCGTTCCATACATATTTCCCATAGGAAGTCGAAGTCCAAGCATGCATGCGTATTGTACCTAATTCCGTGTCCTGGGCCACAAGTGATATTGGACATGAAGAGGTTGGTCGTTCCCGGGCCAATGGAAATGCAATCATCGCCCGTGCCAATGACCGAGCTAGTGATGCTGACATGAGCCGAGTTCCCGATGTGGATGCCATCGGTGTTAGGGCTATCTTCTGGAGCTGAAATGTTGATGCCCGAGATGTAGATGTGATCGCATCTGTCAATCTTGACATGAAAAGCCTTGCTATCTACAAGAGAAATTGTAGATATTGTCGAATTTCCAACTTTCGCAAAGCTTAACATCTGCAGCAACAAAAGTCGGCATGACCAACTTCGAACTAACTAGTTATGAACGAAGGTAATATTAAACTAGCAGATAAGTTTTGGGAATGTACTGTTGGTAGCATATGGCATTTTCTTTTTTTACTGCACGTGTTGAACCGCCAAGAGAGAGAGCCTTGACCGTCGAGGCTGCCACCGCCACTTATGTTCAGACCGTTGAGGTCTTGGAATTTGATCCATGAGTCGTGGGAGAAATCGTTTTTCTTTGAGAGTGCCATCAGTTTCCCCTTAATGTCGACGTTAGGAGACGAGTTACTGTGGCAGGGGCCGTTGAACTCAAGGGGGCCAACCAAGAAGGTGCCTTGGGGGATCACAACGCTTGCTTCCCCTTCAAACTTGCATGCAGCCTCCCATGCAGCTAAGAAAGCCTACAGTAGTGCAGGGTAAAAATATGTCGGAAGGTAAAAGTTTGATAAACTTTAATATTTTTCACTTCTGCTTTTGAGAAAATTATTCAGTTCTAGAAGCTAGAATTACCTAGCAAGGGGCACAAACTAAAGAAAAATTAAAATTTAGAGACAGCTTTTGGCCAACATTATACAAGGTGAAGAGTTCAAAACAAAAGAAAAAAGATAGTTAAAATATATATATATATATATATATATATATATATATATATATATATATATATATATATATATATATATATATATATATATATATATATATATATATATATATATTAGATAGTTAAAAAAACAAAAATTGAGAAATAAGATAAAATAGTACCATTGTGTTATCTTTAGTTCGTCCTGAGACTGCTCCAAATGAGATTACATTATAAACCTGACAACTACTGGATTTGATGTTGGAAGCCAGCAAGATAAGGAAAAGCAAAACAGTTGCGAGAGAGAAGCATTCCATGACCTTAGGATTATAATTTCCTCCAGTCAATTTGAGAATCTAATTAACTAATAATAAGGTGGCTAACCAACTCAAAGGATATATGACCTAACCAATTGAAATATATTTATTTATATAGTTCTCCTCCAACGAGCTCCCATCAAAGTAGCAAACAAATAAATTCATGAGTTACATTGGTTATATTACACAAATTAGTTTGACATACGTTACCAACATCTCTCTCTAATTAATGTAGGAACAAAGCCATAAACTGCCTATTTATAATTTGGCCATAGCTAGTAATGTTGGCTACTACTTTTGATGTGTAATAAACGGGTAAGTTGTTTATTTGGGCTCTTTATTTCTAAATAACGGTAAAACCGTTTGGATTTGGATAATGTAGCAAAGATTGAGACCTCAATCTTTCATTAAGCACACTAGGTTTAGAGCATATGTAATGTACATCATATGCCACTGAGTAACACCTGATATATCTTCCGACTCCTTCATTGTCCTTTGACTTGACAATATCTTGAGTAGTAGCATTTTCTTCATAAACACCAAGGCGTCGACAAAGACTACCTCATTTGCAAAAGAGAGAGAAGATATCCATTCCTATGTCAGTCCTAACCTGAGCATTACGTTGATTAGGGTTCAGGCTCTTGCAAATATAAGAGTATACGCAATGTCTTGCATCCCAATGCGTGGATAGTATTCGATGATATATCCAAAATGAATATACCAAGTCTAAAATATAATATCAAATATGTACTACCGTCACATGTTCATATATAAATATATGCAAAAGAATAACACAAAGACAAATAAGCAATTTATTTACAAAAAATATATCAAGTTAAAGTACATGAAAGGATCCAAAGGAATAATAATCCTTATTTAGGATTTAAAGTCCGAAAACAAGAATAGAAATAAAATATTACTAACTTCCTTATTAAGACAATAGAAAATGGATAAACTAGATCCTCTCATAACACTCGTAGCAGAATTACTTACTGAGCCACTGCTCGCTCATTGAGATATAGTTTTAACTGTGATGAATTTTCTTTCTCTGTTATAGACAAGTTAGCATTGCTTGAGTATTATCAAATCAGGATTATTAGAACGACCTAACAAGTGCATCAAATGAGAGAAAAGTAATATGTAGGCATGGTATTCATGTGACATGATATAATGAGTAAAATGAAAGGTTTACTCATTAAAAGCAGCGTGTAAAATTTGTTATGGACAACATTACGGATTGAATCTTGACTATATCACAAATAATGGGATGAGTCATATCAACATAAAGTAAAGCCATGAACAGAATTGCTTCTCACTATAGAATTATTATTATTTAGTTTGGAACTGTCTGTAGGAAAAAAAAACATATTTTAAGAGTCATGTACATATTCCGAACCAAGATCTCATGAATCCTAGTGCTACCTCAGAACCATACAACTAGATACTCAAGAAAATATGATGGACAAACTTATCTCTTAGGTCTGAAGTCTTATAAAATGATGGTGATTCAATAATTACCCGAGGACCTCCTAAATTAGGTCCCTAATTTTCAGTTGCACAATTAAATTATAAAAGTACGTTAGCTACTGCGGAAGTGTGGATTATTCGATAAATATCAACTGATAATTATTAACAATAATTAATCAATCATACAAAAATAAATCGCAAATTAACATACAAATTATCAAGAAATTTTTTAAGTAGAAAATACAAATTGAAAAAAACTAGGAATAACTGCACTATGATCTCAAGTCAATTTAGTGATTTAACTTCAATCGCAAGACAACCATAACTCGCAAATAGTCTAAAACCTAACTCGTTTATTAGATAGCCACAAATAAAATTTTACACTTGAACTATTTCAAATCTAGCAACGACTCACCACTCAAGATGCAACTATTAAATTAATAAAAGAATTACATACAAGTAGATTTTACGACAACCATAAATTAAGTACTCGTCTATTGGATAGAGATTTTGATAGATATTGATCTCTACAAACCACAAACTAAAGATACTTCTTCTTTAATACAAATCTCCTTTTTGTTCTTCCTTAGAAACTCTTTTCCCCCCTCTTTTCTCCACTTTTTCCACACCTTCTTCGCTGAAGATGACAACATATAAATAGGATTTGCACTTTCCAAATAGACCCTTAAACTCTTTTTTAATTATATCCATCGATACTAAATCCAAAGATCCAAAAGAAATCATAACCTAACTTAAATTCCAGAAGGAAATGATCCAAAAACATATTACACATGTGTTGCTTCGTTGAGTTATCCAAAGGCCCCTTCAACAGCCCTTGTTGCTTTCGGTAGTCTCTTCAACAGCCACAGCAACAACTCTTTACTATAAGATCTCAGTGTTGGTTATCAACAGTACCTTCAATAGCCACTTCAACAATTTCGCAAAAGAATGGTTCTTTCGATCTCAAAATCCAATTGGGTGATCCAGGCACTATTGGAGAGAAAACTCAAAACTCTATAAATTCTTCCTACATAAATATTTCCAGCTTTGCATGTATTATCTTCAAAACTTAGCTTGAAGTTAATATTAATGTACATTCTTTATCAATTATTATTGTTATTTCTTTCTAACTTAGAGTGATAATAATTTTTACATTCGAGAACCATTTTAGCTGATCCTGGTGTCATTATGAAAATTATTTAGAGCTCTATACTTTTATGTAATACCTTTCTAAGATTTTTGTTGTATCTTTATCAAATCAGCTTATCCATCGTACTTACCGTATTGGTCTTTATCAATCTTGAGTTTAGTTTATACTCAAGTACTTAGAGCGGATCATCACAAATTTTGCCATGATTTTCTATATATATAGGAGCAAAATCCTAATATAAATAAATCACCTCCAAAAATATGCGTATAAGTCCTCCTTTTAGTTTTCCCTTAACCCCATAATTTGTTATCAAGCTTGTTTATCTAGTGTAACATATGTAACAGTGAGCAAATCCTCTAGTTTTTTTCAATATTGTGTGCCGGTCATAATCAAGGAAGTACCTGCTTATTAATAATGAACAAAGCATAATATGTTAATTCATTTAATATCTTGAACAGTGCCAATCACATGTGTCAATGGAAATTATACCATTTGCTTACATTAACTAATACAAACATTATACAAGATTTCTACGAGCCAATTATATTCGGGAGAGATAATGAGAACATAGAGGATGTAAATTTCGAGAGGGAAATAAAGATTTGCATATACTGTTTATTGACCTGAAGAAAGCCTATGATAAAATATCACGTGAGGTAGTTTGGCGGACATTGATGAAGAAAAGAGTCTCTATCAAATATATTGACATAATTAAGGATATGTATGATGGAGTAGTGACCAATATCAGAACATGTGGTGGTTTAACAAGTGATTTTTCTATCACAATTGTATTGCATCAAGGATCTGCATTGAGCTCGTTCTTATTTGCTATAGTGATTGATGAACTTATTAGAGCTATTCAGGATGAGATACCTTTGTGTATGTTATTTGCTGATGATATTGTCTTAATTGATGAGATAAAAGTATAGGTAAATGCCAAGTTAGAGTTATGGAGGCATACATTAGAATCTAGAGGTTTTAAATTGAGTAAGTCTAAAAATAAGTATATTGAGTGTAAATTTAGTAAATGACGGAACGTAAACTATAATGTTGTAACACTGGACGTGTAAGAGATACAAATGAGCAGTCAGTTTAGGTATTTGGGTTCTATTATTCAGAATGATAATGATGTTAAGTATAAGATACAAGTTGGCTGGTTGAAATGGATGAGTGCAATGGGAGTTTTATGCGACCTTAACATTCCGTTAAGACTGAAGGAAAATTTTTATTGGACTGCTATTAGACCAGCTTTATTATATGGTACGGAATGTTGGATTTTAAAGAAACGTCATTCACAGAAGATAAGTGTAACAAAGATGCGTATGTTCCGCTGAATATGCGGCAACATTAGGAGATATAAAGTGAGAAATGAAGATATTTGTGTTAAGATAAGTGTAGCTCCTATCAATAAGAAGATGCGAGAAAATCGCTTACGATAGTTTGGTCATATACAATGTAGGCCTAAAAATGCACCAGTTTGATAAGGAGAGTTTATCAATGTAGAACAAGTTAAAAGTATGAAAGGAAGATCGAAAAAAATATGGATGGAGGTGATATGAAAAAATATGGATTCTAGAGGTCTAAATGAGTGGATATTACTTAATAGAAATAAATGGAGAAGGATTATCAACGTGATTGATCCAGCGTGATTTTTTTTTTTGTTTATGTAGCCTACCCGAAGTACTTGGGATAAAAAGATTAGTTGTTGTTGTTGTTATTGAAAGGATGTAAATTCGAAAAGTCTAGATAACCTTTAGGATCAGATAATATAGTGTTACTAATCTATGTCACTTCTAAACTTCAGAATTGGATGGCACTCTGTCAACAAAAATCATTAAGTATTTGCAAAAAGGAGCAATGTATCTCCAAGGAGCACTATCGTAAATTTGCAATAGTTATTGAGAAGCTAATGTATGAATACTTGCATGCAGGGAGTATAGTAAAACAAATACTAACTTATATATGTTAGACAATATTATTTTTTTTTTTTTTCCAATTCTTCTTCCTCGCTGTTTGGTTGCTAAAGGGAAAGAAAATATTAGTTTATTTTATTTATTTATTTTTTGATTGGCTCAACTAGGTAGCAAATGAGACATGCTTAGGTGTATCTGTAAGGTAATCAAAAATTCTTTGAAGAAATAGAAAGAGAAACATGCTTCAAAGTTTTTAATTACAAATGTGTTTCCTTTAGAAAAATAACATTGTTCATGAATCCTATAAAATCAAGCATCACATAAGTTAATTAATAATAATGGTTAGCAAACTTGAGAAGGAAGTATAAGAAGATTTAGAATAATGGAAGGACTCACCAGAGAGGAAAATGCACTGAACACTCAACATTCATATGTTACGCCCTCCCATACGCAATATCATATTTTCTCCTAACAAAAACCAAAAAAATATATAATAAAATTATTCGAATCAGAAGAACTCACGTACATGATTCACAGTTTCGACATTAATAAACTTAATCCTTCATCCAAGGTATGGTAGAAAACCAATATGCAAATACAGTAAAATATCTAACCTAGGAACTAGTCCAGCGAGAAAAGATGATGCACTATTGTAAATTAAATATTTAAATTTCTCATCCAAGTAGAAGGAATTATAAAATAAATAATGACATATAAGAATCTCATAATAGATGGAACTATCAAGCAGGTCATTTAGAGAAACCAATATTAAATTGTTGCTTGAGAAACTGACAATCCTCTATAAATCATCAAAGAAATAGAAAAACAGTTCAATGGCATAACTAGAATTGCTAATTTGCATATATATATATATATATATATATATATATATATATATATATATATGAGGGAGGTAGACATACATTTGCCTAGATTGAAATAAAATCTTTAAAAGTAATGTAACGAAGTCCTCTACGCCAATTGGGAAGTTCACAACCAAATTTTAAAAAGGAAATTCTTGTGTTAAGTAATTATTATTATTTTTTTAACGTGAAGAAAAATAAGGAGGAAGGATAAGTTCTTTGGTAAGATAGGGTGGGTTGTTGGAAAAGATAGAGTTATTGTAGTTTGAATTTCTAACTCATTAGTTTTCAATTATTTCATCTCGATTCAATATTTATCATATTTAAGTTAAATTAAATTGATAACGTGCATAGAAAATAGTTATATCTTTAATATAATCATGTCACTTTTTTTTTATTAAAGAAAGTTAATTCTTTTAAAAAAATAATTCTCGAGTATAATATTGGAGGGGCATTATAGTTTGAAGTCAAAAGCTCAGTGACACCAAAATTTAAAGCTTGATAAGTCTGCCCTTGATATAAACTTGTTTACAAGGCCCTTGATATAAACTTGTTTACATGGCAACACAATCAAAGAACAAATAAGGTATCTTTAGAATTAAATTCTAATTTTTTTTTTTTTTTTATTTTTATTTTTATTTTTTTAACATATTATCACTCCATGAATAAAGAGGGTGATGTCAAGACATTCTCAATCTTGGAAAAGTGAAAAGTTAAGAGGAGTATGACAATTGGTAATACAAGCCACAAGTGATACATCATCCTTCTCAATGGCAATAAATTTGAGTTATATAAGTCTTTTCTTTAATGCAAACCAAAATTCTATCATTTCCCAATAGGTTCTAAATGTGAAGACTATAAATGTAGCTAATGGCAAAACTATAAGTTGGAGAAGAGATGTGGACTAAAAGACTCCATATAAAGGAGGAAACATAGCGACTTGCACCCTTTTTTTATCTAAAGCCCATTCCTAGAATTATAAAAATAAAAAATAAAATAAAATAAAATAAACCCAAGCCCATTATAATTTGGCCTAAACATAAAATTTAAAGAATTACAATTTCCTTTGTGGGAGTTCGAACCGATAACTGTCCAACATACTCCCCCACTCAAATCACTTGCCCAAACTACTAGGCTAGGCTAGGTTGTTGGTTATTAAATTAGAGTTCAAATATTATTTTTAAGGGGTTTTATATATCTGTCACTTAATTAGTCTCCAAAATCTTTATATTTAAAATTTAGTCCTCCAAATCCTTTAAGTTGGCTCATTTTAGTCCATCCGTTAGTTATTCCGACTAAATAAATGGCAGATTTTAATTTTAATATTTTAGAGGTGAAGGAAATGACTGAAATACCTTGGGTCCAAAGTTAATTCATCTGATCTCAATTTCACTTCAGACCTAAGTTCATTAAAACTCAATTTGTTAGGGTTAGGGTTCTCTCCTTCTAACGAAGCCTCTAGAGGCGATCTTCCGACTTTGAACAGTGAAGCTTGAGGCAAAACTTGAGGTGAAGTTTGAGGCGAAGCTTGAGGTGATCGGCTGAAGGCGAAGCTTGAGCCGCTGGAGCTTATCGGCTGGAGGCTCTAGCTTGAGGTGAAGAAGCAACCACTGTAGGTGATCGGACCGACGAATCTTGAGGCAACCGGTGGAGCTTGAGGCAACCGATTTGCGTGGGAGTTGAGGCGAACAAGGTTTTTGAAGCCAGGGTTGTACAAGGTAAGTGTAGTTAGGGTTTTTGAAGCTAAGATTTCTGTTAATTAATTGATTAATGAGTTTTAATGCATGATTTTGGGTCCATGGCTAAGACTTAGGGTTTTTGTTCAGTTTATTGAGCATAATTAGTTATTCAGTTTATTGAGCATAACAATGACTGTCCAGTTTAACAATTATTGGGTCCATGGCTAAGACTATGCGTGATTATCTTTTGAGCATAAGAATGACTGTTCAGTTTATTAAGCATAAGAATGACTGTCCATTTTTTGTTCAGTTTATGAATTATACGGTCACTGTTTTTTATGTTGCACCATTCAATTACTAGTTTGTGTTTATTTTGATAGAAATTATTGTTTTATTCCGTAGAATGGATGCCGACATTGTTGAAGTAATTTTACGCTACAGTGGTTATTGAAAAATAATTCCTAGAACATGCCGAAAACAATACGAGTGTGGGAATCAAAAAACAATTAGAGTTGAGGTTAATGAAATAACACTGAGTAGTTTTGGACAGCAGATTGCCCAGTTCCTTCCTATAGCCCGAGGGTACTTACTGAATTTTTCATATACTATCCCAAATACAAACCCTAGATTATTCGGGTCCATCAAAACAAATTTAGATTTTATTCAAGTGTTAAGGGAATATCTCCATAGAAATAAGGTCAAGATATTCTTGGTTATAGAGGAGGGAAATAGAAAAAGAAGAGATAGTGGAGCTGAGGAGTCTAGCGGAGTTGATGATGATAGATTTGTTTCGTGAGATAACATTTTGGTTGAGAATACAGAAAGACATGATGTGGGTAATGATGGCCTTAGTTGTGATGCAGGGGATGATGGGCGCAGTAATGAGGGTTGGAGTGAATCTGTGGATGTCCAAAATAAAGATAGAGATGAAGATGCTATAGATGAAATTTATTAAGAAGATGGCTACCATTCATTTCATAACTCAGAATTCGGAGTTTCTAATTGTAGTGATGTAGATGATGTAAGGAGTAGTGAGGGTCCTACATATATAACGGGTCTCGAAAATCCAGAAATAACTTTAGGGGAAAAAATCAAAGATATAGTTGAGCTTAGATTTTATCTGAGACAATATAGCATAAAGTCCAACTTCAATTATAAGACCCAAAAGAATGATTCAATTCATTTTGTTGTGTGTTGTGTTGCAGAGAATTGCCCGTGGATAGTTCGGGCTAAAAAATTAAGTGATAGAAAGACTATGGAAATTTCAAAAATTGGTGGGAACCACTTGTATGGGTGTTGATGTAAAATATCTACTGCAAGCGCACAGTGTCAGTTGTAGCGCTAACAAGTCGTTCCACAGGGATCTAAGGTGTTTTGCTATTCTCACTAATTTTTTAGTCCTAGCAGATTAACTATGGTTCTAAGTTGGATTTGAGTTATTCTAATTAGTCTGGAATATAGAATCCACTAATTCACAACCATATATTACTTCTATTGTTTTCTTCCTATCATAAAAATTGATCTTTTAGTTTTAATTTTTAATTAAAGTACTCTAAGTATGAGCTATCAAATGGTGTGCAAGTATAACTCATCAAAATATACTACTTTGTATAAAAATAAATTAAATCATTAGATAACTCTATAAAAAATATGAAAATCAACAATTCCAAAGCTTAACTAAGCATAAGCTATCGAGAAATTTAACTCGAGTATAACCTATCAAACTATTAATGTATGAATTATTGTATTTTAATCTTTTCATGGAAAAATCATGTCTTTATTATTTTATTTTAGAAAGAAAACAATAATAAGCAATTACATGATTGATTCCAATTTTCATCTACATCCTAGAGCTAAACTAATTAGCTACTCATACTCCTAATTAACAAGATCTTATTTTTATTTATGAAAGCAATTAAAAGTCATATTTTTTCTAAAAAGCAATTAAAGATCTATACTAGAAAGCGATTAAATCTATCTAAAAAACAAAGAAAAGCAATGGAATTACCTTGGAGCTCGGTATGGCGGCCGTCACCCCTTCGGCAAAGTCCTAATATTTATTAATTAAAATAGTACAAAATTACATTTTAAAAGCTCTCCTCAATTTACAAGGATTCGTGGGGTATTTACAACCCAAATACAATTCTACTCCTACTCAAACTTAGTACAAAAGATGTAATCCTCATCCAACACAAGCTAATTTCAAGATATATAATTTTAATCCAATCCATAGATATTAGAAACCAATGGTTGAGATTAGATGGCATAAAATACTAATTTTCGGGTCCAAAACCCGAAATTAAGTTCAGCAGACTCGTAGCCCGCTGGATTGAATTTTTCACTCTGCAGCACTTCAGTAAAATGGGTATAACTGTTGCATCCGAACTCAGATTGACCTATTCTTAGACTTGTTTTGAAGATAATTCAAAACTCTATAAATTTTTCCTACATAAATATTTCCAGTTCAAGATTTATCTTGGCCTAACATGAGCTTTAATTTACTACTGCTGCACTTGAGTTTTTGTCTTCACCAAATTTGACTTTCTTTGCATATATTCTTGACAAATTTGCATTTTCTTCTTTTCTCCTTTGTGAATCCTTTGTTACCTATAAAAACACACTAAATATACCCGACTAGCAATTATTTACATACAAAAATAGATAAAATATGGGAGGAAAATTGCAAAATATGATACTAATCAGGTGTCAACAATTCTTGAACACCCAGGCAAAATCAAGCTGGACTGCAAAAACAATTCTAAGGGAGGTCAAGTCAAATCCAAACATCACCCCTAGGGAGATCATAAACACAATCTATAACAAATACCAATTGAAGATAGTATACAATATGGCTTGAAGAGCGAGAGAGCAGGTAAGGGAGAGTATTTTTGGGAATATAGACAAAAGTTATGACTATACATACAGCCTATGTTTAGAATTGGTGAGGAAAAATCCTGGATCTTATGTTGATTTAATGATTGAGTCTGACAGGAGTTTTTTGAGGATGTTTGTTTGCTTTAAAGCTTGCATAGATAAATTTAGATTGGGTTGCAGGCCTCTAATTGGCCTTGACGGTTGCCATCTCAGGTCCAAGTGTCTCGGCATGTTGCTCTCTGCAACGGCGCTCGATGGGAATAATGGCTTATTTCATATTGCATTTGTAGTTGTTGAGGGAGAAAGTGGTGTTTCATGGCAGTGATTTGTGAAGAATTTGCATGAGACATTTATAGAAAGCTTTCAAGAAAGACTTTTCAGGAGATTTTTTTTAGCAGACAATGTGGGATGCAGCCAGATCATATACAAGTTTTGAGTATGACATGCACATGGCAAAATTGAAGGGGGTTTCGGAGCCAGCTTGGAAGTATTTGAAAGAGAGAAGGCAGATGTGGTCAAGAAGTCAGTTTTCATATTCTTCGGGGTGCCACTACATAACAACAACCTGTCAGAATCCTTCAACTCATAGATTCTAGATGTACGAAGCCTACTAGCCGTGAACCTAGTTGACAAAATAAGGCAGAAGATGATGCTGAAGATGAATATAAAGGGACTTCTGGGGAAAAATGGAAAGGGAAGCTGGTACCATATGCTGATAGATACTGTCAGGAGATTAGTAAGAAACTTGGTGCTTTCGAAGTGCGCCACACAAATGAAGAAAGCCAGGAGCTGAGAATCTGGAATAAAATTTTGTTGATTCTGAGTGATCATTCTCTGAATAGTTAATTCTGCTTCCAACTGCCGAGATTTCTCTCTTTAAGAATGGCTTTCAACTTCTGTTGTTCCATAGAAGAACCTTGATACGAAGTCTGTTCTCTTTGCTTCAAAGCTTCTGATTTGGATGTAGTGGAATATTGACAAAGAGAAGTTACTAAATCTTTGATTTGGGTAAACATCTGCTCCATCTTCAGCTGTTGTTGTCGAGATAGAATGATTTCTTGCTCGATTTGAGTCAACCAATAATTAGCTGACTTTAGATCAGTTGATTGAATGGCTCTAAAGCAGCTATTAATTTTATTGTAGGAGTCTTCTTCTTTGGCTTTCAAAAACTGATTATACCAGTCTCTAACAATTGCTGATGCATAAGGCTTTGCTAGGGCTCATGAGAGCTGTGTCAGTTGTTGAGGAATTTTCTTTTGTTGAGGCATGGCTTTTGCCGTTTGCATTGAGGGGAAATCTTCGACTGTATTCTTTTGAAGAGTAGCTAGTGAGCTAGTTGATAATGTAATGTTTACTCCTACTGTAGCTTTTTGGGCTGTAGCCGGAATTGAAGATGCTAGTGTAGCAGTGTTGGCAGTGGAAATCTCGCCCTGAGTCTTCTTGCCTTTTTTTTGTTTGCCAATTTTGTTGGCTCTTTATTTGTTCCTCCATGTTTTTGATACGCTTAAGCGTATCCTCATTCATGGTCTGGTCAACAAGTCAGCAATAGTGTTAGGATTATCAGGAATATATTTAACATCATAATTAAATATTTTCAGATATAAAACAATTCTAATTCTCCGAAGATTTTCTTCAGGATTATTTATTGTTTTCTTTTTAAGAAACTGAGAGACAGATTTATTATCAGTTTCTATAATAAAAGTTCTATTGAGCAAATAAATTCGCAAATATTTTAATGTAAATTTAATTGCAAGTAATTTTTTGTCATAAGTAGAATACTTTTGCTGGACTTTAGAAAATTTTCCAGATGTATAAGCAATAATTTCTATCTTTTGAGCAATTAAAACACCTGCTCAGAAAGAATGAGAAGCATCTGTTTGAAGAATAACTAATTCAATGTCAGAAGGAAAATATAATATCTTTTGATCACTAATTAGTAATTTTATTTTTTTTCGATTTCTTTTTCTTCTTCAGGTGTTAAAGTAACTGGAATTTTATCTATAATTCATCTCCTTGGTTGTTCACCTGTCTCTTGCTTATATTTATTTTGTTCTATAGTTAACCGATTCTGAAGGTTTTTTACCTTCTCGGTTAGATTTGGAATAAACTTTCTTCCATAGTTTAAAATTCCAAGAAAACTTTGTAATTCTTTTAAAGTTTTGAATGTAGCAGGATATTCTTTTATTTTTGAATAGATATATTGTTGTAGCTCTATCTGTCCTTACTTTATATATTTTCTAAGAAATTCTATTTCTTCTTTGCATAGTTCTATCTTTTTCGGACTTAGGATTACTTCGTTATCCAGTAAGATTTTAATCACTTGTAATAAATGTCTTTTATGTTCTTCAAGAGAATTATAAAAGACTAAAATGTCATCTATATATACAGAGACGAATTACAAATGCCTAAATATTGAATTCATCCATTTTTGGAATATTTGAGGTGCATTTTTTAAACCAAAAAGCATTACGTTCCATTCATAATGACCTTGAGAACAACTAAATATAGTTAATTGTTTTGATTGTTGCTCTTTTAGCTTAATTTGCCAAAAATTAGATTTTGCATCAAATTTGCTATAGTATTTTGCTCCTTGTATTTGCTTAATGAGTTGCTCAGCAGATGGAATAAAATATCCATCGAACTTTGTACAACTATTTAACTTTCTATAATTGATAACCATTCTTGCTTTTCCTCTCTTTTGTTCTGCATGGTTTCTGACCAAAAAAGCAGGAGAAGAATGAGGACTAGAGCTCTTTTGTATTAATTGTAGTTTTCCTACTTCTTGTATTTGTTTGGCAAATTTTTCTTTATCAGAAGGAGTTACCATAATACTATTTACTCGTATTTTTGTACTTTGATATTGATCTAGTAATTCTAGAGTACAATATCGAGAAGCTCTATCAAACAATTTTAATGGGTTATCACTGTATAAAGGACTGAGCATGTCATGAATAGTTTTTTCAAAAGTATTTTGCATAGGAATAGTATATGTGCAATAATCAGGAGTATCATTGATATTAGCAGGATGGAATGTATCAACTAAATAACATCACCATGCTGGGCTGGTGTAAAGTGTGGTAAAAATGGAGCAGGAAAGGGTACTCGAGGTATCATCCTTCCATCAGAAGCAAAATAATGAGTATTATAGGGAGAAAAATTTCGCAAATTATTCATACCAATAATACAATCATAAGTATATACTTTATCACTACCGTCTAAATCAGGTATAGATAAAGGAACTTCACATTTATGTGTAACAGGTTGTTGTCTACCCATAAAATCATTTAATATTCCTTTTTTTATCTAACTGTATCCAATATTGTTGAGGTATAAAAGCATTTTGTATTAGACTAGCTTTTGCACCAGTATCTATTAAAGCATGTATAGTAAATTCAAGTTTGCTAGGGAACTTTATTGTAAGAGGAATATAAATATGAGATAAAACTTTTTTCTTTAAATCAATCATTGTAAGGTAAACGTATCACATTATTTTGAGATTCTAATAAGTGTTGTGTTCTGCCTTCTATTGGCTCTTCTCTTTCGTCTGTTGGTGATAAACTTTGACGAGGAAGATCTATAATTTCATTTTGATTGGAGGTAGATGGGACTGATCTATAATCAGTACTACTTCTACTTCTACTTATTCGTGATGATAGTTCTGTTCTAGGATTTATTATTGTTGTTGATATAGTATTACCAGATACTACAAACTGTTCTACTGGTAATTGTAATTTTGGTTTTAATGATTTGATAAATATTTGCATATCATTATCAAATTTTAAATGTCGTATATCAACTAGTCGTGGTTGAATAACTTTACCATTACCAACCTCAAAAGGTTTTACAAACTGATTTGGTGTTATAGAATTAAATGTTAAAGTGTCATTTAATGTCATACAATGTTCCCATTGTATACCAAGAACTTTTGATCAAGGTAATAGTTCTATTCCTTTCAAATTAATTAATAAGGAATATACTTTATCAATATTTTTATCTTCAAGGCTGATACAAAAGTCTGGATGTATATTAACTCCAAATATTTTATTTGCTAAATTTGACTCAGCACCACCCATTAAGCTTTTAATGGATTATTGATTATTCTTTCATCTAGACAAACAATCATTATTGGTGTGTCTATTCCAGAACGGAATAAGCCAGTGATTTTAATTTGTATTAACCCTGTATGAAGGTATTTCATTTTCTGATATCTTTTCTTTAATTTTTCAATTTGTAAAGGATCGATAAGTTTTACTGAAGTAAAATCTTCATCTCCTTTTAATTCTATGTTATCTTACATTCGTTCAAATACATAGGTTTTTCTATTTAAAAACTTTGATTTGAATGATGTATTTTTGTATACATCTCGTTTTTCCGTATGAGGTATAGATTCTTTTAATCCTTCTAAATCCTCATCAGTAATAACAAATTGTTCACCAATACTATCATGTATACTTTCGTTTTGTATATCTAACCCAAAAATACCTGCATTAGATTCTGGTCTTTCTGAAATAGTATTCATGTATACTCTATATTCATAGTGTGTTTCTCTACCAACTTGAGAACTTGAAGCCGGTGATTTTGTATTATAAATATCACTCAAATCTTCTTTAATTAAAGGAAGATCTTCATATTGTTGTAGAATTAGTAATCCAATAGGATCACCTTGATCTATTACATAATCTTGATCTTCAAGGCGTGTACTTTTAAAAAGTACACTAACATTTAATTTTGACATTGGTTCTATTAGACCATATGTTATAAAAATATTATTTTTTACATGTCTTTGGATATTATATATAATTCCAAAGTAACCAAATGGTATATGTATAATTAGATCTAAAAAGATTTCTGTAGATCTGTATCTTTTTAGTTTATAGCTCCGGCCACTATATAATATATGACCAGCAGAATGCAATCTTTCTTTTTTTGGTAGGATAGCATAAGGTGTTAAAAGAGTGATTCTTTTTCTATTATAAGTTTCACTTAAAGTTAACATATTTATTTTTATATTGTCAAAATTTGAAGAGAATTCTGATAATTCATCAAATAATTCTTCTTCTTTAGGACTTGAATATATACTTTCTACTTCATATATTGTAAAAGTATCACTTGGTATATCTTTTATAGTTCCTACATTGATATCATAGGTTTCCATATCTTCTAGTATAACTGTTTTAATATTTAAAGGGCATTCGTTAGCATAATGTCCCTCTTCATTACATTTAAAACATTTATAACCTTTTTTGATTTTTTTATTCTTTATAAATTTTCTTTTTTGAAATGATTTGTGTGATTTGTATTTCTTTTTTAATTCTGGGTTCCATTTCTTTTTGGTAATCCTAAATTTTTTTCTTTTGTAATATTTGTTTTTATGTTTGTATTTTCTAGATGTGTTTTTATTCCTCGAATAATAGTTCGAAGAACATCCAAATTGTGTATTTATTTCTTCATCATACTTAGGACAATATGACGTTCTAAGTTTATATGGTAAAATTTGTTTTTTCATATGCTTGTTAGCCTTTGTATTTTGGCATACTTTTTTTAAAGTATCCATACATGATTTCTTTAGAAATCCTGTAGAGTGTGTCATATCTGGATCCATTCCAGTAAAATCTTTTAATCTTATTTGATCATATTTAGTTTTGATCATATTATTCAATGGATAAGGTAATTTAGCAAAAAATGCCTTTATCCAAAATAATTTTGTCTCAACTTTTGATAATCTGAAAATTAGACTAATATCGGTATTACCAAGTTCTTCTAGATAACATATTTCACAAAGTTGAAGTTTAATTAAGAATTCTTCAAATGTATCATCATTTTCTACGAATTCTTCCCCTGTACTGTCTGCATATAGTAGTGCTACTATACTTCTAAGTGCATCTATTTTTGAAGGATAAGTGTCTATTTTTTTTATTTCTTCGGGTTGGAATCTTTCATATTGGGATAACCAGTCAAAAACTATTCCTTCCCATTTACTTGTAGTATATAAAACAAATTCCATATTTGGTATTTTTACTGGAGATACAAACACATGTCCTATTATATGTTGCATCCATTCTACTATATATTTTTTTAATTTTTTGTAGGGTATTTTATAAATATTGAAATATAGTTGTGGATCAAATTATCCTCCTATACTTCTTTTACTTTTCGTAAAATATAATTATTTACAAAACTTTCTCTTTCATTTGGATTTTCTGCCGATGTTTCTTCTTCCATTGTCTTCGCAGTATTAGTATTTGTATTTGTATTTGTATATGGAGGATGTATACTACTTCCCATGGTTAATTGTGAAGTAGATCCTTGATCCATATTGATATTAAAGTATTCGTATAGGTTTTTCTTTCGGTGTGACTCTTCGTTAGAAGAATCGCCTGAAAGTTCATATCGGTGTGAATTTTCCTCAGAAGAATCGCCTGATAATAACTCTGTATCAGTGTGGTCAGAGACCTCTTGATCAGTAGTTTGATCTTGTTCAGATCTGAAGTATTGTATAGCTGCTATATGGCTTTCGTAAAAGTCATACACCATTTGACTAGATATCTCACCAGTCAATTCTTTTTCTTGCAAAGAAAAAAATTGTTTGTAATATTTTTCATCTACTGTGCTAGCAGAAATAGGTTTACTGGTTTTTGAAGAATATTTTAACATTCTTACTAAACTAATTCCAAGTTTTTCATTTGAAAAGTTATAATTATCTTTTGAAAATTTTTCTGCAAAAAAATTTTCATTACTGAAAGCAGTTAAAGATTTTTTTTTTTCTGGAAAAAAAAGATTTGACATAATTTATATCGGTTGAAAGTTTTTTTAATTGATCACAAATAAAATTATTTATCCCATCTTGAGGTGTACTACCAGTTACATGAATAACATGGTTAAGTGTTGTAAGTTTAAAAGGACAAATGTAGTTTTTGTCAGGTAAGACCAACTGGTTTTTTTCCATTGACTTTGGGTTGAGGTCATGTTATTATCTTATTTACTTGTTTAATTGTTTGTATCATTAGTTTTTTTACTTCTTTTTGACCATATTCTCTCTGGCTACATAGCACCTCTAACCGTGGTTTTCTGGCAGAGTTAAGCTGCAAGGATTATGGCCATCTTGGCCTCCACCACAAGCTTACACTATTGCTTCAGAGAGATAGAGCACAGCAATAGTTCGTTTCCTACTCCATGTGTACGAAGTAATAACCTAACTAATAGAGTCTTAAACAGTAATTAAGATAATAACATGCCCCTGTGTCTACTCAGACATAATAAGTAAAAACTTACAGCGAGATTTAGTAGAAGAAACCCAAAATAGTAGAATCTTCATTCACAGGCTCTGCTACCAGCTTACAGACAGCAACGGAAAACACACACTCTTAAGAAATTTATATTATACAAGCTCAGAAAGAAAACTCTAACATTTTCCTATATCTTATATCATACAAACAGCTGCTATTTATAGAAGTTCAGAGTGCCTGGGAGGAATCTGAGAAGCAATAATTGAGTGCTGACGTTGTGGAAGCAATTATTGCTTTTAGTACTGTAGAGAGAAGCAATAATTGAAGCAGATAAGAGAGAATCTGCTTTAAGTACTGTTGAGGGTGACTTGAGGCTGTAAAGAGAAGCAATAATTGAAGCAAATAAGAGAGAATCTGTTTTAAGTACTGCTGAGGGTGACTTGAGGAATCTCTTTTAAAAAGTTCTTATCCTTGGACCCACCACGCTTTTCTGAAAAGCATACTAATGATCCAAGTTGGCCAGATACTCATCATCTAGCTCAGCATCATCGTCATTGTTATCCATAGGTTGGTCCTGAGCCTCCAAGAATTCTTCTTTGGCACTGGTCCCAATTCTGCCAAGATTTATGGAGTTCAAAAATTGTGTGACCTTTTGAACTTTATCTTCGGTGGCTTCGATGGCGGAGAGGTAGTCGTATAGCAAAACATTGTTGCCATCAGTTACAGAATGAGCACCAGAAAGTGAATCTTTTATAGCTTCATCAAAAACTTCCTTTGTTGCACACCGAGGTTGTTGTTCATAGACAAAATCATTCTTTGGATATTGACCCCAACCATGAGCAGCTTGTTGGCTGTGCTCACGAAGTTCCCAAATTTGATAAGAAGAGAAAAGCTTTAAGTAATTGCGCTCCTCCCAGATACTCCATATTCTAAAGTAGAATATGGTTTGCCAGGGCCGAGCATAGGTCTTTACTCAGTCACTACAAATTTTAGGAATGTATTTTGGATACTCATCTGGATGATCTGTATTGACATATAGAGTGTGAACAATACCCAGAGTAATAGCCCCAGAATACTGAGGAATATCTTTTGGGTATACAGCGAGCCTTGGTCGCTGATATTTGTTGAGAATTAATTCCTCTTGCTGGATATACTGAGGAATTTCTGTGGTTTCCAAAGAATTGAAGAATGCCAGGAGCTGAGAATCTGGAATAAAATTTTGTTGATTCAGAGTGATCATTCTCTGAATAGTTAATTTTGCTTCCAACTGCCGAGATTTCTCTGTTGTAATCTGGCATAGCTCTATTAATTTTATGAATTCAGGAATTTGCACATTAGCAATATCCGAATTGTTTACCTCTTTAAGAATGGCTTTCAACTTTTTTGTTCCATAGAAGAACCCTGATACGAAGTCTGTTCTCTTTGCTTCAAAGCTTCTGATTTGGATGTAGTGGAATATTGGCAAAGAGAAGTTACTAAATCTTTGATTTGAGTAAACTTCTGCTCCATCTCCTGCTGTTGTTGTCGAGATAGAATGATTTCTTGCTCAATTTGAGTCAACCAATAATTAGCTGACTTTAGATCAGTTGATTGAATGGCTCTAAAGCAGCCATTAATTTTATTGTAGGAGTCTTCTTCTTTCGCTTTCAAAAACTGATTATACCAGTCTCTGACAATTGCTGATGCATAAGGCTTTGCTGGGGCTCATGAGAGCTGTGTCAGTTGTTGAGGAATTTTCTTTTGTTGAGGCATGGCTTTTGCCGTTTGTATTGAGGGGAAATCTTCGACTGTATTCTTTTGAAGAGTAGCTGGTGAACTAGTTGATAATGTAATGTTTACTCCTGCTGTAGCTTTTTGGGCTGTAGCCGGAATTGAAGATGCTGGTGTAGCAGTGTTGGCAGTGGAAGTCTCGCCCTGAGTCTTCTTGCCTTTTTTTTGTTTGCCAATTTTGTTGGCTCTTTATTTGTTCCTCCATGTTTTTGATACGCTTAAGCGTATCCTCATTCATGGTCTGGTCAACAAGTCAGCAACAGTATTAGTATAACCAGAAATATATTTAACATCATAATTAAATATTTCAGGATATAAAGCAATTCTGATTCTCCGAAGATTTTCTTCAGGATTATTTATTGTTTTCTTTTTAAGAAACTGAGAGACAGATTTATTATCAGTTTCTATAATAAAAGTTCTATTGAGCAAATAAATTCGCAAATATTTTAATGCTATTTTAATTGCAAGTAATTTTTTGTCATAAGTAGAATACTTTTGCTGGACTTTAGAAAATTTTCCAGATGTATAAGCAATAATTTCTTTCTTTTGAGCAATCAAAACACATGCCCAGAAAGAATGAGAAGTATCTATTTGAAGAATAACTAATTCAATGTCAGAAGGAAAATATAATATCTTTTGATCACTAATTAGTAATTTTATTTTTTCGAATTCTATTTCTTCTTCAGGTGTTAAAATAAGTGGAATTTTATCTGTATTCCATCTCCTTGGTTGTTCATATGTCTCTTGCTTATATTTATTTTGTTCTATGGTTAACCGATTCTAAAGGGTTTTTACCTTCTCGGTTAGATTTGGAATAAATTTTCTTGCATAGTTTAAAATTCCAAGAAAACTTTGTAATTCTTTTAAAGTTTTGAATGTACCAGGATATTCTTTTATTTTTGAATAGATATATTGTTGTAGCTCTATCTGTTCTTACTTTATATATTTTTTAAGAAATTCTATTTCTTCTTTGCATAGTTCTATCTTTTTTGGATTTAGGATTACTCGGTTATCCAGTAAGATTTTAATCACTTGTAATAAATGTCTTTTATGTTCTTCAAGACAATTAGAAAAAACTAAAATGTCATCCATATATACAGAGACGAATTGCAAATGCCCAAACATTGAATTCATCTATTTTTGGAATATTTAAGGTGCATTTTTTAAACCAAAAGGTATTACGTTCCATTCATAATGACCTTGAGGACAACTAAATGCAGTTAATTGTTTTGACTGTTGGTCTTTTAGCTTAATTTGCCAAAAACCAAATTTTGCATCAAATTTGTTATAGTATTTTGCTCCTTGCATTTGCTTAATGAGTTGCTTAGCAGATGGAATAAAATATTCATCGAACTTTGTACAACTATTTAACTTTCTATAATTGATAACCATTCTTACTTTTCCTCTCTTTTGTTCTGCATGGTCTCTGACCAAAAAAGCAGGAGAAGACTAAGGATTAGAGCTCTTTTGTATTAACTGTAGTTTTTCTAGTTCTTGTATTTGTTTGGCAAATTCTTTTTTATTAGAAGGAGTTATCATAATACTATTTACTCGTATTTTTGTACTTTGATATTGATCTAGTAATTCTAGAGTACAATATCGAGGAGCTCTATCAAACAGTTTTAATGGGTTATCACTGTATAAAGAACTGAGCATGACATGAATAGTTTTTTCAAAAGTATTTTGCACAGGAATAGTATATGTCAATAATCAGGAGTATCATTGACATTAGCAGGATAGAAAGTATCAACTAAATTAAGCTGGTATCAGAGCTTGTGAATAAAGATTCTACTATTTTGGGTTCCTTCTACTAAATCTCGCTGTAAGTTTTTACTTATTATGTCTGAGTAGACATAGGGGCATGTTATTATCTTAATTATTGTTTAAGACTCTATTAGTTAGGTGTTTACTTCGTACATATGGGGTAGGAAACGAACAATTGTTGTGCTCTATCTCTCTGAAGCAATAGTATAAGTTTGTGGTGGAGGCCAAGAGGGCCATAATCCTTGCAGCCTAACTCTGCCAGAAAACCACGGTTAGAGGTGCTATGTAGCCGAAGAGAATAGTGGCAGTTGACTGGTTTACCATGCATACGTGTAGCTAATTACATTGGTACCATCAGAAATGCTAAGTTGGAGTTGTGCTGTGCTGATTATTTCACAGTCCACAGATATGTCTTGAATAAATTTAAAGTTAATTCACATTTCAAATTCATATTTCGCATGCAAACTAACAAAGAATTCACTTTTTGTAGGTACAAACTAGCATATACAAAACCAATTGCACCACTGCCATCAAAGGACCAATGGATTTCTATTGACAAGGGCAACATAATTTGACCACCTAATGCAAGGAGACCTAGAGGAAGACCTGAGAAGAAAAGATGCAGCCAAAGGAGAGAGATGATAGATCGGAGTCTAGCTTGTCAAAAAGGATTCACAAATGCACCGGATATCAAGGATATGGCCATCACAAAAACTCATGTAAGCAACCACTTCACACCTCTGGACAGGGAGATGCATAGCCACATGCAGGACAACCTCCATAGCCATTAACATGGATAGGAGTTAGGGATAGGCCAATGAAAAATCCAAATGTCTAAGTAAATTGCTAGCTTCAAATTGATTGTTTAAAACTTATCATTTCTTGATTTAAATGTATATTACAGTGTAACTTTAGGATTCAAGAGAAATGTTATTGTACCCAAGCGTCACTTAAGTGCAGTTGCACATGGAAGTAGCCAAACGTTCGTTTCACTTGGTGAAGGAAGTTTAGCTCCACCATCCCAAACGCAACAGTCACAAATAATTTCCCAAAATGCAGAATAAGAGAGATGTGGCCCCCAAAAAACAATAATGTGAAAATATTTGAACAATTTGTTTCAAAATTGTGTTGTCATTTGAAAGTTATTGTAATGAGCTCTGCTGTGAACAGTTTCTTGATACGTTATTGTAATTCGTATGTTTTATGGTTTGAACGATTTGTTGTTGAGTTTCTTGATACATTATTGATACACTACACTATAAATATCTTGAGCTTATTGCATATGTAATGATTTGAACAACTTGTTAAAAATCTTTTGTGATATAGATGCATTTGTCAAATTATATATGTTCGATTAATTGATGTCAAATTTGTCAAATGTGTAATGGTTTTATTGCATGTGATATGGATGCATTTGTCCAGAACTAAGAAACTGAGAACTTGTTCTCAGCTAAACTGAGAACAAGTTCTCAAAACTGAGAACAAGGAAGAATGCTATATGAAAATAGACATGTTCTCAGTAAAAATGAAAGTAATAGAATTTGTATTCGATAGATTCATTTCTAGATTTAATACATTTAGTGGAGAATAATACATTTGGTTAGGTGAAGCACCCCGGCATTTTATTTTGTTTGATCTGGGAGGGAAAAGAGAGAGAGAGATGAGAAGAATAGAGAGGGGGAACCCAATAAGAAGAGGATGAGAGGAGGAAGAGGGAACGAAAGACTAAAGTAAAGTAATTTAGAGATATAATAGGAAATTTGGGCCAAAAATTAAAGTCGCCTAACCGAAGTTATCCAGGGGACTAAAGTGTAGTAACTTAAGGATTTGGGAGACTAAATTCTAAATATGAAAATTTTGGAGATTAAAGTCTATTTTTAAAGATTTAAGGGACAGATATGTAAATGCCCCTATTTTGAAACTATCAGTGATTTTTATTATTATTTTCCTCTAAACTTCCAATTCTTTTTTATCCTCCATTATACCCACCTTTACACCCTTCATTTTCATTCCTTAAAATAGAAAATTAACTCTATTAAGCTCCTTTAATCCCTAAAAACCTATCATACTTTTAACTCCTCAAATTCAAACACTACAATTAATTCTCTTTCTAAAGTCAAAACATTTCCAGGTGCAATATCTCTCAATTTCCTCCAACAACTTCGCTAGAGCCTCGGTGGCTACCATGCTGTTCACTGTTGTTCGTTGGAGCTGCCACTACCACCACTACCATCACTATTATCTCTTTTTCTTAATGGACTTTATTTTCATGAATTGAGGTAGGCGTCCTTTTTATTTTTGTTTTCTTATTTGGCCCAATATCAAACACCCAACCTAATAAACCATAACCAAAAAGGAAATTATAACTACACACCCCAAATAGGAAATTATAACTACACACCCCAAATGTAGTAGATCTTTTTTTTTTATCATTAAGTTTGCCATTAAATTATTTAGACTATTTTACTCTCCTCTTACTCTCACCTCCTATGGGCACGCCCTCTTCTCTCTCAAACCCAAATTCCTCGTGATGTGCAAACTCCATCTTCAACAAATGCAAACACCTCTCAATCTCGAATGTAGTACGACTAGGGTGTTGGTTCCTAATTATGCACAACGAATGGTCGGTAAAATGAGATCGGACTCTAAAATAACTATCCGGTCTAATTTCGCCGGACAGCTAATTAATAGTATGGCCTAGTTTCATCAGCCAGAAATTGGTCTATTGATAAAATGCTTTTCTTCAACCACTATGTTATATTATATTATTGAAGAATAAATTTCATTTATTTGATTGCGATTTTGGATTGTTCATTCCATTTATGCATGATTTGTTGACTGATATGTCCACCACAGTGTAGTAAGAATTAATATTATTGAATATATAGTGTATTGCACAAGAGAGTTTAGTATCGAAGAGGAGGTTTGTGAAGCTTAGTAGAGTTTGGACAACCGAACTTATTTTGAGTGGAAAATATAATACCGGAAATTCTCATATTGAACCCTAGAAATCTTTTATTCTTTACTAAAAATATGTTGCCAAAGGAATCTTCTGTTTATGATGCTATTTCTCAAAAATTAGGCAGCTTTGCTCTTTGTTTTGGTTCAATGAGGGTGTTATGATTGGACCTTCTCTTATTCTCCAACCAGTTTGCTTGCTCACACTAGAAAAGTCGAACAAGAGCAAGAGCAGTGGAGGGAATGATGGCGTGCATGAAAGAGTTGTTATATGATGTATTCTCCTAACCACTCCCTCTTAGAAATTACAAGTAATTAGTCATTGTTTGACTCGAGTAAATTCTTGATCTTGCCGTGGGATAAAAAGTAAAAGGGATATTTACATATTTGTCCCTTACATCTTTATAAATTATAATTTAGTCCCCAAATCTTCATATTTAGGATTTAGTCCGCCAAATTTTCTAAGTTACTACAATTTAGTCCCCTCCCTAATTTCCATTAGCTCAGTTTATTTTTTGACCTGATTTTTCCATTTTACCCTTCTTTAATTTCTTCTTCCCTCTTCCTCCTCTCTTTTCCTTCCCTCTTCCTCCTCTCTTCTCCTTTTCTTCATTCTTCCTCCTCTCTTTTCCTTCCCTCTTCCTCCTCCATTCTCCTTCTCTTCCTCCTCTCTTTTCATTTTCTTCATTAGGTTCATGGACTTCCTCCCTTCTTTTTCTCTTCTATCTCTCTATTCTTCCCCATTTTTCTTCATAGGGGCATTTAAATCATTTCATTATTTTAAAAAAGAAAAAAATTAAATTCTGCTGTTTATTTGGACGAAAAACTAACGGAGAGATTAAATTGTAGTAATTTAGATGTTTTGGAGGACTAAATCCTAAATATAAAGATGTAGATGACTAAATTATAATTTATAAAGATGTAAGGGACAAACCTGTAAATACCCCAAAGTAAAATTAGAGGGAAAAATGAACAAGCAGTGGATTTCAGAACGACAGGACTGTTACAAAATCATTGATGACTATAGCTAGTATCTTTAGAATCCAAAATCTTCAAAGCAACAGTATAAGCAAAGCCCTCGGACCTCCTGATTTGATTCAACAAGGTTAGTGTAGCACTGGTAGAGAAAATCAAACTGGGATGTCCATTACAGTTAGGCCTTCTTCGATCCGAAAGCAAACTCTCTGAAGTAACATATAGTCGTCTTGAATGAACAGGTTTGGCTAACATCCTGACCGAGCTGCAAGATCCCATGACGAGTATCCAACCTACCGAAGGTTCAGACCTCTGAGGGCATGCCCTCAAGCTGCACTCTCCTATGCTCATATTAGCTTCGGTGTCTCATAGTTGGATTAGATTCCGTCTCGAGGTAAAGCAAAAATCCCGCAGAAGGCCGCAATCAGACTAAATATGTTCTTATTGTTAGGACAAGTATACTCGTAGACTGCAATCTTCTTATGGGGTTTTTAAATATATGTACTTTAAATCTTTAAAAATTAAAATTTAGTCCTCTAAATCTTGCGTATTTATAATTTAATTTTCTAAATTTTTTAAATTATCTCGCTTTAGTCTCCAGTCATATTTTTTATCCGAATTTTCCATTATATTCCTGAATTACTTCATTTTAGTCCTTCTTTCCCTCTCTCTTCTCTTCCTCTTTTTATTAGATTATCTTTCCATTCTTCTTCTTTCTCTCTTCTCATTGGATTCTTCTCATTGGATTCTCCTAAGTTACTTCATTTTAGAGATTAACTGGGAGGAAAGAGATAACAGAAGAATGGAGAAGAGAACCCAATAAGAAGGAGAAGAGAGATGGAAGACTAAAGTGAATTAACAACTGGATATAACAGAAAATTCGGATTAAAAATATGACTAGAGACTAAAATGAGGTGACTTAAATAATTTGGTAAACTAAATTATAAATATGAAGATTTGAGGAATAAATTTTAGTTTTTAAAGATTTAAGGTACAGATATATAAAAAAACCCTTTTCTTATTTGCCAAGGTCGCAACTGTTTCATAGTTAAAACTGAAAATAAAATCAGAATGAATATGAAAAATTACAGAACATTTTGAATAATCGATGATTGACAAATTGCACTACAACTCCAGTTGGATACTCATTTAACATCTTCAAATTCACAAGATCCAATGATTGGGAAAACAATATCGGTTCAAAGGTAGCAGAACCTGAAAGTCAACGCCTTAAGTTTCCTCGATCTCTCTTCGATCCCCTTCTTCTATTTTATAATGATCGATCAGTAGTAGGAGCAGCAGAGGAAATCAAAGCAGGTACCCGAGCAATCATAACAGCAAGAACAACTGCAAGGAGGCAAATCATAGAACAGTCACTAAATAAGTATATATATTTATATATATCAACTATTTTGGCAAAGAAAAATAAACAAACTAAATAGGTAAATAAACGGCTCGCCATTCGTTGATTAGCTTATCCCGAGTGTCTTCTGAGCTTGACATGGTTTGAGAGGATGGTGGCTCCATTCCTATTTCTCCCCCTCTGCTTCTTCTTCTTCTTCTCTCTCTCTCTCTCTCTCTCTCTCTCTCTCTCTCTCCTGTGTTGCAGCTACAAGTGTGATATTTTAAAAGAAATAAATACGAGATAAAATATTAGAAGAAAGGAAAGAGAAGAGAAGTTAAAGGAAAGCAGCACACGGATGTAAAAAATTCTGAGAGAGCCCAGAGAAGAGTTGGCTTCCTATGGGGAAGGCTAATCTTGGACGCAAGGAGTTTAGAAAATGCTAGAGAATGTCTAAATGAGCACACCACTTGTCTTAGTAAGCCCACCCCTAAAGTTGTAAAAAAATTAAAAGTTTATCATTTCCTTACGTGAACTTATTTTTTGTCTTAGTTATTAGTCTCCGAACGATGTTAAAACTGTTTGTAAACTAATCTCTTATTCAGAAAAATGCACTCACTAAAACTAGTGGTATGCTCATGTAGAAATTCCCAAATGTAGCACACACTTTGTGTAATAAAATTTGGACAAACATTAGACAATTGAAAAGGAGTATAACATATTCTTCTTTATTTATTTGTTTATTTTTTGATATAAAATGGGTGTATGTGAGTGCATCATCCATCCTTACCATACTGCTATGTACTCTTGGACTGTACTCTTGGACTATGTTTGGTTTGAAGAAAAAAAAAAAAAAAAAAACCGGAAAGGAAGGGAAAAAAATTGGAAAAGGAAAGAGAAATGAAAGAAAAAAAGAAAAGAATTTTTTTTTTAGTTGTTTAGTTGGAAAGAAACTAAGAAAGAAAATTTAAGATAAACATAAATTTAAAAGTAAAATATTAAGAAAAAAATTTCTCCCGACCCTATCCATTCTTCTACCATGATTTCATTAGATAGAAATACAAAGTGATATTTTTTTTTCCTAGATTAAGAGATAGGAAAAAAAAAAAAGATAGAAAGCTTATGTATTTTCTTTTACTTTATTTCATCTTTCTCTCAAACCAAACAATCGGAAACTAACTTTTTTTCTAATTTTCTTTTCTTTTTCATCATTTTTTTCCTCAAACCAACAAATTTCATCACTGACATTTTCTGAAACCATGTGATAATTCCTCCTCCTAGTAAAGAAATGCACATGAACTTTGGTATTTCCTATAGACATTCCAAAGAAGGGGTTTTTACATATCTGTCCCTTAAATCTTGAAAAATTAGAATCTAGTCTCTCAAATCTTCATATTTATAATTTAGTCTCCCAAATCCTTTAAATTACCACAATTTAGTCTCAGCCATATTTTTGGCCTGAAATTTCCATTATACATCTGAGTTACTTCACTTTAGTCATCTCTTTCTTTTTCCTCCTCTCTTCCTCTTCCTCTTCTTATTGGGTTCCCCTCCTTCTTTCCTCCCAGTTAATCTCTAAAGTGAAGTAACTCAGGAGAACTCAATAAGAAGAGGGAAAAGAGAGAGATGAGAAGAATGGAGAGAGGAATCTAATGAGAAGAGGAAGAGAGGAGGAAGGGAGAAGGGAGGACTAAAGTAAAGTAACTTAAAGTTATACCGGAAAATTCAGATCAAAAATATGGCTTGAGACTAAACTGTGGTAACTTAAAATATTTATGGGACTAAATTATAAATATGAAAATGTGGAAGGCTAAATTATAATTTTTAATGCTTTAAGGGACAGATATGTAAAAACACCTCCAAAGAATTAAGAAGCAGAGACTTCCAACTTTACAAGTGGGCACTCATGATCTCTCTTGGACTTTTGCCTGTTCCTTTTTGGAACCAAATTGAAAAAAGGGACCACAATAAGTTTAAATGAGAGTCCTACTATATACATAGATCTTGTGCCATATCCATGTGCCACTAGCAATAAAAATAACAAGAGTTGGTGTTACCTAATTAGCTAACATTGGGACCACTAGGTATTGCATCCAATGGCACCAGTGTGGTTCTGACACAAACTGTAGAATAAGACTTGTGCAAGTTGCTTTTTTTTTTTTTTTCCCATTCTTGTTATCCAAAAAATTAAATAGGTAATCTGCCCAATACTGTAACCGTCTATCGATTTTACGAGAAGTAATTCCAACTTGAACCAATAACGTTTCTGATGGTCGGACTGCAATAGACATTGTGAAGTCACAATTCTCGTTGAAAGCAATCCCACCATCAGAGTAGATGCAGGCATAATAGAATTTTGATGACTTAAGAGTTCTAAGTGGTTTATTAATCCCAACCATATCCTTGTCTTCTGATAGACATATAAAGTGTACCTTAGGAATATTGACTTCAAATGATGTTGGAATAATAGCAGCAAGTGCAGCCTTTAAGGCTTGTAGATAAAAAGATGAAGGTTGCTGGACCTCATATTGGTCTTCCTTTTTTAATTCCATATAACTGGGATTTTGAGATATGCTTGCTAGCCTTTGCAAGCTTACATGATGTAGCGATCCTAATCTTTATGTCTCCTTTATCGACTGCTTTATAGACACAAGGTCTGGACATTGATATCGATCAGTATCAAGTGAATTGTACTTATTAATTTTTTTTTTATCATAACTCATTTTGGATTCCGAGTTAGGGCACCATTCAAGTCATTTATCTTCTTTTTCTCTTATTTTTTTTAAAAATTTTCTGGATCAGCCGACTTTTAAACCTAGACAGCATTACTATATTACTATTAGTTATTTCATTTTACTTTGCACCTCTTTTATTTATTGAGTTTGACCTCATGACATGAGCCAATGGTTTTGGTCAATAATTGACCGATCGAACTCTTGCAATTATGAAAATGAAATTGGTTGGGAAAGTACTACCTTCCGCACCTCATTCATCCTCCACCATTCCTCTCACCCTCTCTTACATGAGACATCTAAGACTAAGTCTTCTTCTCTCTTATCTTTTTTATAACTTTTCATCATTTTTTCATCTTCTCTCTTTAAATTATTAGTCTTAGATCTAAACTAAGAGAGCTCTAAGTTAATCCTTCATTGAACCCATTGAAGGTCACTTTCTTTGAAAATGAAAAGGAAAGAATCACGCATCTATCTCCTTAGCAAGAAATCACTTAATATTTATATAATCATGAAATTTTTAGCTAAAAATCACCACTCTCTGTCCATCTGGAAAACACTCCACAGTTCTTTTCAGAAAAATTCATGATCTACCACACAGGCTGCTATTTTATGCAACGGTCCTATGTAGAACAATCATAACTTTGGGCTCCTAACTACAAGGAGTTCAATATTCTTTTTGTTTAAAAGATAATTGAATTCCTATAATTTTCATTTGTATTATTTTTGCTGAGCTTAACTTTAATCTAGCTAAAACTTAAGTTGAAGTCATTGGTTGCACAACTACCATTATGCTATTACTCGTGTATCCTCTCTGTATTTTGACTATATTTTTCTATCCACAAATCCAATCAAGCTAATTTTGATCTTTTTGGAAAGCGTTTTCAATTTCGTACGACTTTTATATTTTACACTTTTTTAAATTATATTTCAACTTGTCCAAAATCGGGTTCAAATCTAAGCTACCATGTAGCAACTACTATGCCAGGGAATTGTTGTGCCGGGAAAAGCAATAACAAGATCCATACTGTGAGAAATTAGGCCTAAAATAAAACTTTGAGTGAGCTCTAATTATTACAAATATTTATCTCACGAGAGACCTTATTTGATTTTTCTGGTTCTTTTTGTTACAAAATTACTTATTAAGGTTTTATATTCAACAAGCTCTAACATATTATTTATATATTACTTTTAGTAGATATTATAGCTAATCCATTTTATCTATATTGTGATATAGTCAATCTTAAAAATGATTTTAATGTTTTAATTTTGAAAAACTTTTTCTAGCTAAAGCAACTCTTACGGGAATAGTCAATAATATTTGATATTCAATTTATCTTCATTTAAATTTGTTAGGATTTTTTATTTTATATATGTCGTAAATCGTGCAAAAACTCATAAAGATCCAATCCAAATACTTTGGCATAACCAAACTTAATAATGATAAATGCCAATACGAGAGGTACGACAGATACACTGATTAACAAGTTGCAATGAAAATTTTAGGAAGGTGTTCACTACAAAAGTATAGACTCTGAATGAACTTCATAATGACACTGAGTTTAGCTAAAATAGAGTTCAGATATGAAAGTTATGATCGGTCAAAATTGAAAAAAATCTGTAGCAAGAATTTATGAAGGTTGTGCAGCAACATCAACTTCAAGCTAAGTTTTGGACGATGTAGGCAGAACTAGAAAAATTTATGTAAGAAGAATTTGTAAATTTTTGAGTTTTCTTTCCAACATGTCTAGATCATCCAAATCGAATTTTGATATCAAAAGTTACAACCATTTTACTGAAGAGCTGTTGAAGTGGCTGTTGATGGGGTTGTCGACAGCCAACACTAAGATCATGTAGTAAAGGGATGTTGAATTGCTTGTTGAAGTAGCTGTCAACAGTTCAATGATGGAACATATGGGTAATGTGTTTTTGGGGTTTCTCCTTATGGAATTAAAGTAGGAAAATAAATTTCTTTTGAATCCTTTGATTTAACTTCAACAAAAATGATTAAAGAGAGTTTTAGAGTTTATTTGAAGGGTGTAAATCTTATTTATATATCGTCATCTTCAATGAAAATGAGGGGAAAAAAAGTGGATATAAATGAAGAAAAGGGAGCTTTTCAAGAAGAATAAAAGGGCGATTTTTATTGAGGGAGCTTTTCAAGAAGAATAAAAGGGCGATTTTTATTGAAGAAGGGGCTTCGGTTCATGGTTTGTGCAGATCAACGTCCATCAATATCTCCAACCAATAGATGAGTACTTAATATATGGTTGTGATATTTCTACTTATTTGTAATTCTTTTATAATTTCATCTTATAGATCTGTATCTTAAGTAATAAGTCATTGTAAGATTTGAAATAGTTTAAATATAGAACTCTGTCTGTGGCTGTTTAGAAGAAGAGTTAGATCTTAAATTATTGGTCAGTTGTGGTTGTCTTTCGGCTAGACTCAAATTACTGTAATTAACTTGAGATCAAAGTATAGATCTTCTTTGTTTTTTTCCTATTTGAATTTTCTACATTAAAAATCTTCATGTTAATCAGTGTAATGCTTTGATATTTGTTCTTGCATAATTAATAAATTATTCTTAATAATTGTTCGTTGATATCAGAACAACTCTACTCTATTTTGAGTAAAATCTAGTTATTTCGATGAAGATTCTAGAGAAGGAAAATCTACTAATAGACAACCAATATTTAAAGGACATAATTATTCCTAATGGAAAGCTAAAATGAGAGCTCATAGTGTCCTTAGTTATGAAGGCATGCTCATATGTTAGTAACGGTTTGGAACCCCCAATAAATGAAAAAAAATTAAAATCTGAAAGGAATTGGATGTCTACTAAACAAAAACTTGCTAAGTGGAACTTCAAAACCCTATATGTGATCTTCAATGAGACATATTAAAAACCACACATGGGACATATTAAAAATCACACATGGGAGAACAATTACTATCAAAGTGTCTAAGATTTAAAAGTTAACAAAAACTTCGAAAACCTAACAATAGAAGACGATAAGCCCTTCAATGGCTTCTAGGGTAAATCAAACAATATAGTCAACACATCACTTAATCTTGGAGAGAAATATTTGACTCTAAAGTTATTAGAAAAATTTTAAAATCTCTTCTGGAATGATTTCAATCAAAAGTTACCGCTATAAAAGAAAGTAAAGATGTAGATATACTAAAATTGGATGAATTGATAGAAAATTTACTAACTTATGGGAAAACCACTTCAAGTAAAAGAAGTCTACGGGCCTTGCATTGAATACCAAAACTGAAATTATTGACAGAAACATTGATTCTGAAATTCACTATGAGGCAGTTACAAAGTTTGTCAAGTGCTACAAGAAGCACTTCTTGAAGAAAAAAGTTGGCCAATGATTCAATCAACACTAACAAGAAAATGACTATTCCAAAAAAATAAAACTCAAGCTAACGATGTAGAAATTAAAGATGACAAAAAAAAACCCGAATGAGAAGTCAACTAGAGTTCAATGTTTTAAATGTTTTGGGTATGACAATTGTGCTCATGAATGTGCCAACTAGAAAAAAAAAAAAAGGGTAAATATATGCAAGTTACATGAAATGATTCTGACAATTTCGATGATGAGGAATCTAATGATGATTCAAATAATTTTATTGTTTTTTTAGTTTCGGTTATTTCTTCTAATTCTTCTTGTGAATTTGTTTTAGAAAACACAAATATTGATGATGAAGCTTATGAATCGAATGATAATAAAGATCTTTAGAAATAATATAACAAATTATTTGAAGTGTCGGTTATCTTGAAGAAACAAATTGTAAAGTTAACCGAGAAGATTAAAATGCTAATGAAGGATAAAAAAGAAACTGAATCCAAGTTGGTATTTGAAAGTAAAAGGATTGAAAAGTTTGAGGTGTACAAGTTAAATTCCATGTTCATGATCATTTTCTAGAGGAAGATAAAAAAAAAGCTAATGAATGAGAGAGATTCAATTTTAAAGAGAAATAAGGACCTTTAAAGTTAGAAATAATTGTAAGTACTCTTAACTTTAATTTGTCTAAAACTAATTTGTCTCTCTGACATATGATTTCAAAACAGTCAAACCTTAATAAAATTCTTGAAGTATAAATGATAGAAAACAAGTATCAAGGACTTGGATTTATTTAACAGGAGCCAAAAATTAAGCCCACAATTGTTCAAGCTAATTCCATTATCAAAAATGCAACCAAAGTGCTAAAACCGATGGTAAGTATACCTACTCTATCAAAGGGTATTGTTGGTTGGTATAGTTGCGCTTCTAATGTTTACTCTCATAATACTAGAGATAAGTTGGTACCCAAATATCACCAGTATGGGAGATTAGGAAATATTAGAACACACTATGTTGATCTTAAGGATCGAAGTGTGCCTAACTCTAGTAAAAGGGTAAATTAATAAAAATTTAAATAGAGAAGGCTAGGCTAAGAAATAATATTGTATTATCTGTCTTGAGTACTAGCAAAACGGATTTGTGATACTTATAGTAGGTGCTCTAGGCACATGACAGACAACAAATCACTATTTACTTTTATTATTGAGTGTAATGAAAGAAAAGTAATAGTTTGTGATGGTTCCACTGTAAAAATTTGTGTTAAATGTACTATATATTGTGTTTGTATGCCTAATTTTGAGAATGTTTTATATGTTGCAGGCTTAAAAGAAAATTTGATAAGCATTAGTCAGATGTTCGATGAGGGTTATAAGGTAAACTTATTAAATGAAGCGTGCATGATTGTTGATAAAAAAATGATGAGACTGTGATGAAAGCTCAACGTATTTTTGACAATTATTATATAACTATTCATAATGTAACTTTATGATATGTAACACCACCATTGTCAAACAACACAAATATCTGGCATCAACGTTTAAAATACATCAACTATAAAAATCTTATTAAATTTTCCACTAACTGGTTTATGTGAGGTATTCTAAACTTGACCAAAGTTGAAAACTTTGTTTGTGGCTGATATCAATTAGGAAAACTTAAACATGCTTCTCATAAGAAAGTAGACAGTCCATACACTTTAAAACTATTAGAACTTGTTCACATGGATTTGATGAGTCCTACGAAAACTGAAATCTTAGGAGGAAAACGTTATATTTTTCTAGATGTTAATGATTACTCTAGGTTTTCTCTAGATATTCTTTCTACGTGAAAATTCAGAAACTTTTGATGTATTTGAGTCTCTTTTCCTTAAACTTTAAATTGAAAAAAGAGAACATCATAGGTGGAGTTAAAAGTATTATAACTGACCATAGAAAAGAATTTGATACTGAATGATTTATGAACTTTTATAATATCCGTGGTATATGTCATGAGTTCTCTACTCATAAAACACCTCAACAAAATGAAATTGTTGAATGAAAAAATAGGGCAATACAGGAGATGGCCAGAATCCTACTCCATGCCAAAGAGTTGCTTCAGAGATTCTGGACAAAGGCAGTGTATGTAATCTATTGTATATAGCTGCACCCAAATAGAAAATATACTTAATATGAGTTGTGGAAAGGTAAGGAATGTTCATTATCCTATCTTTGAATATTTGGTAGTGAGTGTTACATACTGCATGATCGAGAACATCTTGGCAAGTTTGATTCTAAAGGGCACCAGGGTATTTTTCTTGGATACTCACTTAACAATAGAGTTTATCAAATACATAATCTTAAAATTAAAACTATTATGGAGTCCATTAATAAAGTTGTTGATGATGCAGGTTGCTCACATGATGATCCTAATAGAGTTGATGATATACTTGGAGATGCACAATCTAAACGGTCCACAACAATAGATAATCCCGTTCCTTCACAAAATGAGATTATAGTGATGAATGAAAAGAACGAGATACATAACATAAGAACAAATTATGAGAAGGATAAGAAGAATGATCCTGCAACAACTGAGTTTCAACCTTCTTCATGAGTAAGGATAAAACATCATATATCCTAGATAATTGGTGAGGTAATTGCTCCATGATGACAAGTAAGAAACTCCAAAATTTGGTTAGTATTACTAATATGTGTCATATTTCCATGATTCAACCCAAGAATGCAAATGATGCACTGTAAGACGAATATTAGGTATGATGCCCAAAATCACACTGGTGGGTCCGAATGTGTGTTCTAATAATGGGTAGGGTGTCACCGACGGGCACTCCCAATAATAAAATGCACAAGGCCATTTTTTTCTTTTCCAAACAAACACAGATAAGAGATCTGGAAGCACGTAAATATGATATATATACCACAGGTTTGAATCTATCTGTCATAGTATTATAAGCATGAATATAAAAATATCTAAAAATAGATATATGGAAATGATAAGCAATGTGTGTACCAAAAGATTGCTCAAGTAGAGTCATGTACAGTATAAGAGCTGAATATGTACAAAAATATCTAGATACCACAGACAAAACTAGGAAATATGATATATACACGTACAAATCAAAATGACAAATACACAAAAAAAAATTTGTAAGGAGCTGGCTCTAGTACTTGGCCTACTCCAGAAAATGTGGATCCTCGATAAGTAGGTCCTCCTCCTGTGCTATTGTTGTCTTGGCTAGTTGACCTGAGGTGTGAATTCCAGTGTTCAGAACTCAAACAAAAATACAAATTCAAACTCATGCAATTCTATAGGAACCATATAAAGATGTGCATTGGGCATGCTATTAAGAAATAATATAAAAGAGGTATGCGTAAGATTCTTAAAGTATACTAAATATAACATGAATCATGACGTACATGACATATATAGTATTACGTGATCAAGTAACAAAGTATATCAAATATAATAAGAATCACGTGGTACATGGTATGCATAATATAATATGAATCATACAGTATATGGTACATATAGTATAATGTGATCAAATAACAAAATATACCAAATATAACAAAAATCATGTGGTACATAATATGCATAATATAATATGAATCATAAAGAAATTGGTATATATAGTGTAACATGATCAATGATTAAGCAACATGGTATACAAATATAATATGAATCATATAGTAAATGCTATACGTAATATGACATGATCAGGCAAAAGAATGCACTCTCTATTCTATTAATTTTGAACTGAATGATGGAAGTATTCACGTATTGTAGGAGTGTACCGTATATATCTGGTACCATGGCCTTAATCCAGCCATCACGTATCATATTACTGCTAGGCGAATTGGACATTCCGTTTATAGGGATCTTGACCTTAAACACAAATCTCTAAATGAGTCAGTAGTGCCTCTAAGTTCAACCAAGAAACTGATAATGCCAGTATATAATCGGCAGATGCATCCTAAGCAAAATAAGAGACTCCCATAATATGTATTTCACTTCCACCATTCATCTCCCTCATACCCACAATGCAATCAATGCTAAGTATCAATATATCAACCTGTCATATATAATAAGAGTACATGTATCAATAGTCAGGTAAAGATAAAATTACATGCACGTCAATACTAGTAAGTATAAGAGCAATATTAGCAGTTACAAGAATTACAGGATAAGAGTAATACTAACATATACAAGTGTTACATGATATGTTCATGTGCTTTGAGATATCATTTACAAACAAGAATAACATATAAAAGTAATAACAATCATAACTTAGCATGTATGCAAATATATCATATCACAACTCAGGCAGTATATGCACGAATATGAATGCCTAAACATGAACTATAGCAGGACTGAACTCAACTTGTATAGGGGATAACAAAAGTGATTTGATATGTGTACATGTGTAACATATCATAAGTCAAATGGAACAAGAACATACATAACATATATACTTATGTTGCTGTAGTTTAGAGGACAATCAAATTTTCGGGTCTTATTTGACTAGCACAAAATAGAATTAGAAGCTAATATTTAATACAATTATCGAAAATTTAACTATCTTTGCAATAAATTTTAAATGAATTTAATTGGAGTTCTAAAACAAAAGTTTTGATTGTTTGTTACTCCAGCTATGGATCTGGTTTAGCTAAGATTTCTAGATTAGTTTTGACCAAGATAATATTAGATTTAGAGTCTAAGACCTTAATCTGTTATAGATAATTTAATATGATTTCAATAAAATTTTAATAAGCTCAATTGGAGCTCTAAAGCAAAAGTTATGGCCATTTACGATGGGCTTACTCTGCTGAGTTGTAGACCTGGTATAATAGAGAGGAATGAAGTTCAAGGCTATTTTTGAGTAAGTAAATGGATAAAATAAGATCCTTTGTAGTTAAAAAAAATTATAACTTAGTGAATTATCTTTCTAATGGCACTACAATAAAGTCAATCAGAGTTAAAATACAAAAGTTATGGTAGTTCTAAAATAGACTGTTGCATAAGTCTGCACAGTGATAAGAGTTATACACATATAACATGTATGGTATGACATGTACAATGAAATTCAAGTTACATGCAAGTTTGGACATTAATAATCATAAACTTAGATTAATAATATATTGGGTATCATATAAAAAGAAACTGCATCAAGAAATCATAAGTTTAATGGATTTGAGAGTGCATTCTTACTTCTTATTGAATCCGAATCGGAAATGAACTTGTATTGATATAATTGCTCCTCAAAAGTAGAGAAAATTTTCAAGAATCACCCAAAAGAGCAAGGTCAGGTGCTAGAGAAGTTTTTCACATTTGTGAAAAAGTTTAGAGTTGATTTGAACAAGCTAAACTTAAGTAGCTAGCTCATGTGGGTATTTTACAGATTTTCAACCCACTTTTAAGCTGAATATTTGGTGATTTATTTCAGAAAAATAGAGATAGAATTAGGATTTGAGGTCAAAGAGAAGGTGAAGAAGAGAACAAAGGAAGACGCTGATTTTTTCATATTTTCTGAATTTATTTCGGGATCAAACAGCTGGTAGAGGTGCTTACTTTGCCTTGTTAAAAATCCTTAAATTTAACTTACAAGTTTGCTATCGGGTCAACTCCTATTCAAACTTAGTTAAGAATGGTTATTAGGCTTCTAGAGGTAAATTTGAAGTTGGTAGGAGGGTAAAATTGAAATTCTTTATTTAATTTGATTATTTTAATTGGATATTTATCCGAAAATTGGCCGATCTGAAATAATTCAAGAAAAATATGAAAAATTCAAAATAATGAGATAAGAAGTTCACACTCTGTAGAATTTGAAATTGAAGACTAGAATAAAATATATGACTCAATTTACTCAATATTCATTCGTATTAGTATATGCGCTCCAAGCTTAAACCGATACATGGGTTTAAGAATTAAGGTCATTACATTCTAATAAAAAAAAATTGTCCTCAAAATTTAAATCAAGAACGGAAGATAACAGTAAGGTAGATGGAGAAAGTTTAATAGATTAATAATGAGTTTAAGTTCCTTGGTAGTCCACATGTCTCTTGAAGACTTGAGCAAGTAAAAGAAGTCCTTATTAAGTATAATATGGTAATATCGTTCCCGCCAAGTATTCAATTATTTGGGCAAATATGTTAATTTACGATAAATTTCTAACAATAAAATAATAAGCACATATCGTTAATGAAGGATAAGGACATAATTAGGATCAGAAACAAAGGATATGATATAGAACAAGATAAGGAAAAAAGAAAATATTAACGGATATTTCTTGCATGTATGTGGCAGAATTCTAAGATCACATGTCAAATGATAAAAATAATGGTTACTCTGAAACTACTCCATGACGCTCCAAATCATACTGATGGATTCGAGTGTGTATCCTAATAATGGGTAGGGGTAGGATGTCACCGACGAGCACTCTCAATATCAGAGTGCATGAACCCATTTTTTTCTTTTTCAAACAAATACAAACAACAATATGGAAGTGCGTAAATATGAGATATATACCACATGTCTGAATCTATATTCCAAAACATCATAAGCATGAATATAACAATATCCAAAAATAAGTATATGAAAATGATAAGCAATGTATATACCAAAAGATTGCTCAAGTAGAGTCATGTATAGTATGAAAACTGAATATATACAAAAATGTTCAGACACTACAGATATAACTAGGAAGCATGATATATATGCACATACAAAACAAAATGGTAAATACACAAAAATGATAAAAATCTTATAAGAAGCTGGACTACTAGCACTTTGCCTACTCCTAAAAATATGGATTCTCGATGAGTGGGCCCTTCTCCTATGCTTCCGCTGTCTCGGCTGGTAGATCTGGGGTGTGAATCCCAAAGGGTCTGAACTCAAACAAGAATACAAATTCAAGCTCGTGCAATTTTATGAGAACCATATAAAGATGTGCATTGGACATACTAGTAAGAAATAATATACAAGGGGTATGCATATGATTCTTAAAATATGCTAAATATAACATAAATCATGACGTACATGGCATATATAGTATAATATGACCAAGTAACAAAGTATGCCACATATAACAAGAATTATGTGGTACATGATATGTATAATATAACATGAATCATACAGTATATGGTACATGTAGAATGATGTGATTAAACAACAAGATATGCCAAATATGACAAAAATTATGTGGTGTATGGTATGCATACTATAGTATGTGGTATGCATACTATAGTATGAATCATGAAGCAATTAGTATATGTAGTATAATATGATCAAACTATATGATTAAGCAACATAGTATGCAAAAAATAACATGAATCATGTAAATACATGATATACTTAATATGACCTGATCAGGCAAAAGGATGCACTCTTTATTCTATTAATTTGAAACTGAATTGTGCGAGTATTCACATATTGTAGTAGTGTACCATACATATTCAGTAGCACAGACCTAACCTGGCCATCATGTGCCAGATTGCTGCTAAGCAAACTGGAATCCCATTCATACCCGGAATTACGACCTCAAATATTAGTCTCTAAATGAGCCGGTAGTGCCGAGCACAACTAAGAAACTGATAATGTCAGTATACAAATTGGCGGATGCATTTCAAATAAGACAAGAGACTTGCACAATACGTATTCATTTTCGTTATTCATTTCTCTCATACCCACAATGTAATAAATGCTAAATATCAATATATCAACATATCATATGTAATAAGGGTACATATATCAATAGTTAGGTAAAGATAAAATGACACGCATGTCAATATTGGCAAGTACAAAAATAAAACTAACAGGTACAAGAATTATAAGATAAGAGTAATACCGGCATATATAAGAGTTATAGGACATGTTCGTGTTCGTGACGTATCATTTCTAAGTAAGAATAACATGTATAAGTAATAATAAGTTTCACTAAATATGTATACAAGTATATCATATCACTAGTTAAGTGCTATATGAACGAATATGACATGTATGTTTGAGATAAAGAAAGTCTGGACTCAACTTGTACATGGGATAACAAGAGTAATTTGATATATGTACATGTGTATCATATTATAAGTTAAATGAAGTATGCACGGACATAACATATATACTTATGTTGATATAGTTCAGAGGATAGTCAGATTTTTAGGTCTTATTTAACTAGCATAAAATAGAACTAGAAGTTAAGGTTTTCTACAATTTTAGAAAATTTAATTATCTTTCCAATGATTCTTAAATGAGTTTAATTAGATTTCTATAACGAAAGTTATGCTTGTTTTACTATGGACATGCTAATGTTGCTATGGATCTGATACAGCTGAAATTTTCAGATTATTTTTGACCAAAATAATATTAGATTTAGAATCTAAGATCTTAATCAATTTTAAATAATTTAATAATTTTTCCAATGAAACTTAAATAAGTTCATTTGGAGTTCTAGAGTAAAAGTTATAACCATTTTACCATGTGCTTACTCTGCTGAGCTACAGACCTAGCACAATAGAGATGAATGAAGCTCCAGGCTATTTTTGAGTAAGTAAATGGCTAAATTAAGATCCCTTATTATGAAAAAAATTAATTTAATGAATCATATTTCTAATGGCACTGAAATAAGATAAATCAGAGTTAATATGTAAAAATTATGGCAATTCTAGGATGGACTATTGCATAAGTCTGCATAGCGATAAGATTTGTGCACATATAAAATGCACGGTGTGACACATACCATGAAAGTGAAGCTACATGCAAATATGGGCATTAATAATTATAAAATTAGGTTAATAATATATCTAGTATCATATGAAATGAAACTACATTAAGAAATCACAAGTTTAAAGGATTTGAGAATGTATTATTGCTTCTTGTTGAACCCGAATCGGAAATGAATCGATATTGATGTGATTACTTCTCAAAAGTAGAGAAATTTTTCAAGAATCACCTTAGAAAGTAAGGTAAAGTGCTGGAAAAGGTTTTTCCATATTTGTGGAGAAGTTTAGAGTTGATTTGATGAGGCTAAACTAATGAACAAACTCATGTAATTATTTTGTGGATTTTCAGCCTACTCTTAGACTGAATATTTGGAGATTTATTTCAAAAAAATAGAGATAAAATTAAAGTTTGATGTATGAAAAGAAAATGAAGAGGAGAATAAGAGGACGAAGGTGATTTTTACAGATTTTTCTGAATTTATTTCGGGGGTCAAACAACTAGTGGAAGATGCTTAATCTATCTTGTTAAAAATCTTTAAACTTCACCATAATTAAAAATTTGTCATTGGGTCAACTCCTAATCAAAACTGGTCAAGAATGGGTGCTGGCCTTTTAGAGATAAATTTGAAGTTGGTAAGTGGGTAAAATTAAATTTTTTTTATTTAATTTGATTATTTTAATCGGTTATTTACCTGAAAATCGGCTGATCCAGAATAATTCAAGAAAAATATGAAGAAAAATCCAAAATAATGAGATAAGAAGTTCACGCTATATGGAATTTAAAATTGAAGACTAAATTAAGAGATATGACTCAACTTACTAAGTATTTACCCATATCAGTATCCGAGCTTCCAAGCTGATACGGATAATGCGGAATAAACCAATAAAAGGCTTAAGAATTAGGGTCAGTACATTTTACCCATCTAACAAAAAATTTAATCCTCGAAATTTAAATCAAGAACGGAAGCTAGATAGCTAAACATGATAGATTAATAATGAGTTTAAATTCTATAGTGGTCCATATGTCTCTTGAATACTATTCGCCATAAAAATTGCAACGCTCTTTATATCGAAGTCTTTTTAATAAAAAATTAAAATCTAATGGTTTTCCGTTTACAGAAGATGAGAAAGATTGCTTTTCCTCTTTGTTTAAAGCTGGGTTCCTAGGTAGCTATGGAGGACGATCCTGCTCTCCGTTGACACTCCGTACAATCTCTCTCAGTTGGTTAAAGGAAAAAGAAAAGTTTTCGACTCTTATTCAGAAGGGGTCACTTTTAGGAGAAGATATCCGCCTGTCTTCCTCTGTCTCCGTGTCTGTGTCTCTTTCGCTCCCCCGCCTTTTATAGGGGTTTTAGAGTAACGTCCCGTCATATTTGCTCGACCGTTGGCTCCTACTACTCGAGAAGTGCTGTCATATTTGTTATGCAGTTGCTCTCACGATCGAAATAACGCCGCTGCATTCGTTCGGCAGTTAGCCCCACGATCTGAGGTTGTTATTCTTCTATTCAGGTCGGGTGACTTTTATATTAAAACCCCTACCCGAAAGCTAAGAGTAGTGTCGTGAATCTCAATTTTAGATTCGCAAACCTATTCTGTCGCTACTGGGTCGCGAACCTCAATCTTTAGGTTCGCGGATCTGCTGAGTCGCAGACTTTTAACTTTGAATCCGCGGATCTGCTTTGCTTTCCAGTATTTTTCGCCGACAAAACCCCTTCCAAAATTTCCAAAACTCTCATGATTCCTTGAGGAGTTTTGGAACACTTTGAATATAATATTCTGTATTAGAATCTCCATTGCATTTGTAGAAATCTGTGACTCTGTATTAGCGCCACTGCTACTTCTGAAAGAAAATGTGACTCTGTGTTAGTGTCTCATTTTGCAATTCTTGGAACATACGACTCTATGTTAGGGTCGCAGATTTGTATTGCGAAGAAGAAGACGACTCTGTGTTAAGGTCGCGAACTTTTGCTTTGGAAGGGACACGTCTCTGTATTAGGGGCGCGAACCTTCATTTTGGAGTAGAAAACGACTCTATGTTAGGGTCACAAACTTTCGTTTCGGAAGGGACACGTCTCTGTATTAGGGGCGCGAGCCTTCATTTTGGAGTAGAAAATGACTCTGTATTAGGGTCGCAAACTGGAATTTCCAAAGGATCGTGAATTTGTATTAGGGACGCGAGCTTTCACTTTTTGGTTGCGGAAAGGCTGGAAGGTGGTTGTTTTTTACGGCGTAAGAATTGAGACGTTCTCTGAGCCGCATTAAATAAAAAGGTACCCACGAGATTCGGGCTAGATATCACGTCTGTCCAGAGATCTCGGCCGTTAAATCATTTGCTATATAATCTCCACTTTATGAGAGAGGCTACTTTAATTTCAAGAAATTTGAAATCTGAATTCTTCGTTAGAGCTCCTCAGACTTCTCGCCTTCACTCCCCTATAGTTTTCGTTTCGAAGGATTTTCTCAATCTGCAAAAGATGCTGAAGAAAACTTCTTCCTCCGATACTGCCACCAGTGGTCGTCAAGACGCTCAAGCAAGCTCTAGTTTAATAGTAGTTCAGCAGGAACCCTTGATTGGAGGTAATAAAAAAAAACTTTCGAAAGGCAGTCCCTTTCTCATCGTTTTTTTTCTTATCTTGAATCCGAACGTTTTTTGCAGTCGATTATGCCTTGAATCCTTGGCGAGTTAGGGTTTTTGGACTGGATCACTGGCGACGGTGGGATCGGCGGCGGGATCGGCGACAACGACGGACAAATCGAAGAGAGAGAAAAGAAAATTGTAAGGAGGAGGAGGTAACGAAGGGGAAGAGGAAGATGAAAGATTAGAAGATGTGAGAAAGGAAAAGAAGAGAGGAGTTAGGGTTTTTGGGTTTTGTTGGAGAGATAAGGGAGAGAAGAATGGAGGTGGGGGGAGAAGGAAGGGAAAAGTGGGAGAGAAAAAGGGTAAAGTAATATTGGGATATTAGGTATGTTCACTAAGAAAATCCTCTCTTTTGAAAAGAGGGGAAAACGGGGCTCACAAGGAAAAATGGTGTGTTCCCTTAGAAACTCCCCATTTTTTCTAGTTCTGCCCACTTCAAATAAATCAACCTCAACAAACACTATTCTCTCTTCCCCCGCTTCCATTTTCGCTCTCATGGCCTCTTCTATTGCCCTTCGCCTGCCTTCTCCCTCGTCGTCTCCTGTCGGCCCAAACCCTAACCCTAGCAGGCTCCCATCCAGAACCCCAGCGTTCCTCTCGGCCTCCAGCCTACCCTATAGCCGGCGACCGCCTTCCCTCTGCCGATGTCGCAGCGCCCGATCGGACTCCCAAACTCCGAGCGGCGGAGGCGGAGAAGAGGGCGGCGGCGGAGGGAAGAGATGGGACGAGCTGATCCAGGACATGGTGGCGAGCGCGGTGAAAAGATGGGACGATTACGTGAAGTCCTACAGGAGTTCCTCTCAATGGGAGTATTCTGAGGGTTTGGGATCAGAGAGAGCTAGCGATTTTAGCGGAGGAGAGGAGATTATGGAAGAGGAGGAGGAGAGTGGAGGGGAGTGGGATTGGGACCGTTGGAAGAGGCATTTCGTTGAGATGGAGGATCAAGAGAGGATCGTCTTTGTACTCAAGGTAAAATTCTGACCAATAGTTGGGGCACTTTGATTCTTTCTAGTGGTGTTTATTAAGTTGGATTTCAAGTTGTAGTTTACATTATGTTGTCAGATATTACATATAGCGAATAGGGAGATTGAAAAATTAAAGCTCAGGGAAAATTTTATTTACAAGCAGCTGTTAGAGATGGGAAGTAGAAATGCTGCTCACACGTGAAAGTAGTTTCACTATTCGCTCTACAGTTCAACTCTTGTTTTGGGAATTAATGATAAAAAATAGTAGAGCTTGATGACTGAACTATATGACCATAGAGATTATTAAAGGTGAAACCAACATTTTGAACCAGCTAGGGAGGTGTTGAACACCATTGCTACACTGGTAGATGCTTGACTGGTGGATTTGAAATATGGTGACTATTTTAAGAGCAACATATTGAGATCAAGTAAACCTCCTTCGAGATTTTTCCTCCTCTATTCTTCCATTTTACTTTTTGTATTTTACTTCTAAAATTTATTTCAACGTACATGGTAAACCTTCAAAAATTCAAGACCTCAACAAACATTCATATGGGTTTCATTGTGCTTACTAATTTACATTGATTACTTTGATCTTCATGCACATGTTTTAAATCTAAATGTTTCTGGTGTCTAAGGTTGAGATATGATCATGGGCAACTCCAAGTATAAATTCCAAGTGAAAGATAGTTCATAGAAATAAATTTACGACAACAACAATAATAACTAAGCCTTTTATCCTGAGTACCTGAGTAGGCTGCATGAACCAAAAGAAAAATTATGACCGATAAGATGAATCATCTTTCTCCACTCATTCCCTTAGAGCAATATGTCCTCACTTAGGACTTTAGCATCCATATCTTCTCATATTACTTCCATCCATATTTTTTGGTCATCCTTTTACTCTTTTAACTTATCCTACATTGATAAACTCTCATCATCGAATTGGTACATCCGTATGTTTACAGTGCACACCATTCATCGAATGTAGAAGCTCGACATTTAGCATGAAGAAGAAGGATTTCAACATGTGAAAGGGGAGATACAAAAATAATAAAAGGATGAATGAGGCATGAGAAATTATTCATAAGTGTATATGACTTGCACATACTGTTCTCTTTTACAACCCATAGATAATGAAGTTCCATCTTTGTGGAGTACTTCAATTGACTTGTGGTAGCTTACATATTATGAAATGTAAAATAAGTAGGCTAGGTGGATGCAACTATTGTCTCTTTAATGTAAACATAGCCAAAATTTTGTGACAACATGAAATGATCATGCTTCGATGCTCCCATTCACTATGCAATTACTTGACTGCTGATTCAATTTTTCTACTTAAGGAAGTTCTTTGGAAAACAACTATAACTGTTCTTGGTAAAATATAAATAAAGTCATGATAACATATTGTATTGTCTTCCAACTAAATATAATTATTTATAAATATCCTCTTTAATTGGTTTGATGCATTTCTTGATGAATTTTGTTAATTCTTAGTGTTTCATTAATTTCAGATGCTCTAGATGAAAGTCCAAAAAAATATGAAAATTCTCAAATATTTAAAAATTACATCAAAATTCGAAGAGTGATCTTGATTTTAGAACCTCTTTCTAGGAAGCCTATGACCATAGAGCCATGTGGCCGATGAGCCTTTTCTCAAGTGGCATCTTCACTACCTTTCCTTGTGAATTAGAGTGGGTTCGAGGTCTCCCACCCATGATTTATTGTTTTAGATTTAATAATTAGTATTTGCATAAGTATGCTCTTTGAGCAAATGCCGTTAAGGATGTTTTATCAATAAGTAGCATAACATAACTAAGCTCCATAGGTACTTTAAAATTAAACAATTATCATTCTTTAGAATTTGATAGCTATACCTCTCTCTTATTTCTTTTTGATAGAGCTACTTGTTCCTCTTTCAAGTTAAAAGCATGTGAAAGCTAGTGAGGTGCTCTTTTGTTAGGTAAAATCCCCCGTTTCGAGTCTGCACATTATCAACTTCAAATAAGATGAGAAAACCTGCCCATATATGTCTGGTCCTTTTGTCTTTGTTTGCCTCATTTCCAAATTATATATTTGGTAATTTGGTACTTAAAAACTCATGTGCTTTAACTGGTTTATAGTATTTCTCTGTCCTTGTGGCATTACATAAGGACTACTTATGTAAAACGAGGGTTTAGAGACTGGTTGTGAGAAAAGGAAGAAAACTTGGTATGATAATTGGTTTGTATGTTTTTATTGACTAAAATAGGTATCTTGAACTAAGATGTCCTCTTTTGTTAATTGACTTGGTCCATTTTGAAATTTGCAAACTATACTTGATCATAAAAAATCCTTTCTGTGTCAGTTTGCAATAGATTTATAAGTCGAACTAACCTATTGTTAACATATCACATATTTTAAGATACGAATCATATCCTTTAATATGCTATAACTGTATTGAAAGATGCATTACCCAATAGATAAAAAGATATGTATCAATTTCCTTGCACATCATATAGTGAAATCTCATACCATAAGATATTGACTATGGGCCCAATTCACCACCTAGTAAGTTAAGTCTTCCATAAAAAATGGCTTAACAAACTTCAATTTAAAGTAGATTTTAACAAATTCATTGATAAAAGAGAATTACGGTGCTTGTCTATGCACACACGTTTGCGTGAAAGATCCATCCATGAGCGAGCATGGAGTGGTGCACTGTTGGTGGCGTAACTAGCATTAACAATAATTTTTCTTGCCCCACTTTCCCTTCTCTCTATATTTAGCATGCAGTTGTTGTAGAAGCACCAAGGTGGTTGCCTTGATGATTATATCTAAAACGTTTTATCTGTTACTTATTAAGACTATGGTTAATAAGTCAGTTGAATCGCGCACTAAATCACTTGAGTATTTTGGAAATGTGTCTAATAGTTTGAATAGTTTGTATAGACATTGATTAATGCCAAGTAACAATACTTCAGTCCAACGTCCAAATACCTAAAATCAAGCTAGAAGTTATGTATCCAAAGCCAAGGCTAACTATCCCCCACCCAACCTCGCCCTCCTCAAAAAAAGGAACCAGCCACAAAATGAAAAAAATATTCAAATGATCTTTTAACCAATGTTAGGTTGACAATAGTTTGACAACAATGCTTTTCTTGTCTGCTGCATTTGTGTGGGGGTGAGTAGGTGGCAGTGGGGTGCGTGCATCTTCAAGCTGTTGCTTTGGGAACTATCTTAAATTGGGATATGGAAATCCTTTAGCTAGGAAGATAATGCTGAGTGACTAAAGATGCTATTCTGGCTCATGATGGTGAATGAGGATACAGACATTTCTTTTATTGATGGAAAAGATCCAGATGCCGATCTTTGAGATGACATGAGATGACACCATTGAGGTTAGAGCCGAGGTTTTGAACTATTCAGTGCAGTAACTTGCTTGTTCTCATCAAACCTATGATATATCATCAACTGTATAAATTCACAGGAATTGACATTTCTCCTCCAATTCCAATTCTTTTTCTTGTTTCTAAAAGTAGGACATGCTTATATGCTTTCTGCATTAACTGTAACTAGTACTTAAATTTTATAAACTTATCATTCTTAGGAGTATAACTTACTAGTGTTCTGAATCTTGGGGATTCTTGTGATTATCATATAAATTTGGAAAGAAAAGATTGATTTACTCTTTCCAAATCTTGATTTTTACCTTCTTTGGATAAATCAGGATAAGTTGTTGGATTTGAATGGTTAAAATAAACTGTTTATGAATTTGTATGAAATGCATAGAATGAGTCAGATTATATATTATATGATTGGTTGATTTCTTAACATGGAGTGGCTTGATCTTCAGAGCTACGCTAGTCTCCACTATGAACATCTTATTTATTGCTTAGTCAGCCCCCTGGAGGGTTTTAGAAATCATCATTCTGACATATGCATGTGGATCAAGGTGTTTCATGATGAGATTGTAGGTTAGCTGAAATGCAATTTGGGCTTGATTTATGAGGATCTCTGGAATTCTGAAAAATACTGAAATATATATCGCCCAAAATACATTCCAAAAATTTTAGCGACATATCCCATTTCTGGGTTAAGGCAATATTGGAGGGTACCTCAAAGTGGGTAAATAAGGCCTTTCATAATAAACAACCATGCAATCAGAGTGCACCAATATGATATGATCTACTTTGCTAAAATCCATAAATATTATGTTGCATTATCAAAATACAATTTGAAAGGTTATTAAATAAATAGTTATACGAGTGCGTTGCTAATACAAATGATGATACAATAGACGAGGCGACACTTGCCAAACCACGAAATCCAAATTGAGATTGAATATAGCGGCTATAAAAGAGGAGGTGATTGCATTGGAAAGTTCTTCAACGATTTGCTGGAGTCTCCTTACTCTTGAAAGGAAGGATCTTTAGCTAGCAGGTAATAAAGAGTATAACGTGATAAATAAATATGGAATATACATACAAGATGTGATGCAAATGTTATATAAATAAAAAAAATGCAAGCAAAGTTAAGATCTAGGGTGATCCATATGTATCATGAATATTCCGTGAAATTGGAGGTAATTCTTGTTGAGTATAATGTGAAAATGTGAACCTCATTAAGTACTTCCATGTAGTATTAAGTTAACGCTGCATAAAACTTATTAGTGGAGAATTTCGCTTGTTATTGAAGTGTCCCCATAAACACCTGGAACTACGGTCACGTTGCGGCAGTAGCTGTAAAATATGATAATACGTCACGACATTAATTGGAGAACACAATCCTGACTGTAGACCAGATTAACATCAACGGGGATGTGACAGTTGATAACCTTACCTCACATATGGCATTGATAAATCCACCTACGAATTCCCTATAAACTCCAGTTATCTTATTGATATGTATATGTCTAAGAATTAAGTCATATTAGGTTATAAGCAGTATCATTCAGGATCAGTTTCACGATAACGCAAGTTAAGATCCAAGTACATGTCCAAGTAAACCAAGAGGCATACTCGTAATACAACATGTGCATAATATGAATATTAGACAAGTAAAATATTTTGGCATTATATAATCGAATTAACATATTATGCAATGATTAGTCAAGTCAAGTATAACTATTCATGTCAAATCTAAATAGGGTTAAGAATTATCAAGTAAATTATAATCAAGTAAGGTAATTAAAATAATAAACTAATAAGTCATGTAATTCTGTAATCAAATAGATTTCAAGCTAAATCTTGATAAAACTACTGAACGAGATTGAGCTAAATTTTAAGGAAGAATTATCGTGAAAGAGTAGAGTTGCAAGGAAGAGGAGAGTTGATGAGATAAACTTATCGGTGAAGGTGAGTTAAGTTGGTGAAGACAGCCAAGCTGGTGGAGATGAATCAAGTCGGCGAGGATAGCTAAGTCGGTGGATATAAGTCAAGTCAGTAGAGATAAGGCAAGCTAGCGTAGATGAATAGTGTTGGTGAAATTGACGGAGGTTAGTAGACGGAGTTCAAGTGATTAAACAAGAATTAAATAATCAAAATAAAATCCAAATTATGCAAATGAGATCGAGATAGTGTTCATAGGCTGGCCCTGTTATTAGGCAAATCTTGCAAAAGAAATGGCGAGTTACGAGGAGTTGCAACAATTCCTCCGTTGCTAATAGTCATGCAGTTTCAGAGACTTTAATTATTTTTTATGTTTTTATATAATTAAAATTAAAAAGTAGTGTAAATGAGAATTGTAGAGGATTGAATTTCCTTTTAAACAAACTAAGTATGGGCTTAATCGGTATCCGGGATCAAAAGATATCACGGATATACTGAATATGATGCGAGAGTTATAAAAGTATGAATTAACAAAAATTTATAAAAGAGAAGTTGTAGATCATGGAATTTTCTCTCTAACAAGCCTAAGATTAGCTCAATCAGAGGTCTACATCAAAAGTTATTGGATTCTAATAAGACTGTGTAGGAAATTACACGAGCAGATCCATGTTAGTTTCGATGGAGATGGAGCAATTTCGGCAATGATGGAGCCTTGCCGACTCGTCGGCGGGGCTGGAAGCTCAACGAGGATGATGGTTTTTGTTGGCAGAGATGGGGTTCTGTTGTCGGCAGAGATAAGGGTATTTGTCACCGGAGATGGGGAGTTGTTTGTCGGTGGAGATGGGGGTTCTGTGCAACGCACCTAACTTCAAGCGCAATTTTGAGGGGGTTAGGGTGGAATAAAAAAAGTGAAAAATACAGAAGTTGTAGGAAATTGAGTTCATTTTTGGACATGACTATAACTAGCTTGATTAGAGTCGTGGATCGAAGGTTATGGTCAAAATACTAAGAGGTATATAGTCGTAACCCAATGAATGTTGTGCTTTGTTTGACTTCAACTTGGATTTTGGCTAGGTTAAAGTCAGTATTAGTAAACACGATAGAAACGAAAAGGTTGAAGAATTGAATTCTAATATTAATGGAAGAAATTTGAATTTGTTTGGAGTTATGAGCAGAAAATTATAGTCATTCTACCGAGACTGGCTGAGTTAACAACAATAGATTATTCGTAGAAGAGGTAATTCGAGGATTAGAAGATTCGAGAGTTGATTCTTGATGGGAAGAGTTTGAGAATAGAGTATTCTAATTACATATCATATTTTTACTTAGTTTGCGGGTGGTTCTTGTTAAAAGATTGGTGTTGAGAACGTAATTCCTTGCCTTGGCCTTCCAACATAATAGTTCTCCAGTCGGAGGCTCTTTGGGTTTAGTTAGAGCTGAGCTTTGGAAGAGGGAGATGAAGAGAAGAAGATGAAGAAGAATGAGGAAGAGTGTTGAATGAGAAGAAGGATGAAGATTGAGTGTATATGTATTCAAGTAAGGGAGAGTGGATAGGGCATGGTGGAGTCATGAAAGGGGTATGAGAGGGTGTACTCTCCCAACCACTCTTTCTTGTAAATTGCAGGAATGCCATGGTCATCCATTTGACTCAATTCAAACCATTTGGTGAATAATTGACGCAAGTAAATGGTTCTGATTATGGGAGAAAACTGAATTAAGAGGGAAAGACAAATGGTGGGTTCTAAATGACAGGGCTGTTACAGAATATTACATTGTAAGTCCAATCAATTAGTTCTTGTTTCATATGTTCTTAATTTTGATGGCTTGCAGATTTGTTCTAGTGAGATATTTCTTAAACGACCTGCTTTGCACTGAAGTAATGGAAGAATGATCAGAAAAGATGGAATGATCATGCGAGAAAGTGGGTGCTATGAATTACAGAAACCGATGGAATCTTCCCATGAAAATTTGCTGTCATTTTTGCCAACGAATTTCCCCACTTTCATATCTGGTCTTTCCTTTATGTAAAATTAGAAACCTAAGGAAATGTGAACCTTAGAGAAGAAAATAGAGGACCACTCTTTGATATCAGACGGAAGAAATTAAGAACCAATTGAGGTAGTGGTTGATTTCTTAAAAACGGTACATTGTCAAACCGACAATAAAACCCTTGTGCAGTTTAGGTGTCTCTTTTGATGTCTATCTGCTCATTTCGTGCTTGAAAGAGGTTCAGTTTTAGAGTTTATTCCACTCTTATTTTATTAGTTCCCAAACATAGTGGCAAGTGGCAACAGTGCGGTTACAGTTAAATTGTAAGCAAGAGGAAGCATATCACTGTATTCCTTTACCCTATATTAATTTGTTGCAACTTTCTTAGTTTTCTGGTATCTCTAATGTCTACTTGGCCTTGCTGGAGTAGGCCTCTTATCTACATCAGGTCTTCATTAAAATAAATTATGTTACTTGACTATTCTGGAGTTCTTGTGTTTTCTTCATCAAGTCTTAGTATGGATTAAGTTATATGGAGTAGTCCTGTTATCTGCATCAGGTCTTTGTTAAATTAAATTATGTTACTTGACAATGCTGGAGTAGTCCTGTTATCTGCGTCAAGTCTTAGTATGGATCAAGTTAAATGTCATTAACTTCTACAATAAACACATGTTCTTTTAGCTGTCTTGACGCTTAGTATTCTATAGCTGTCTCATGATTTCGGTGGAATATTTTCTGTGACCAATGCTTGTTCTAGCTTGCGGTTATTTTATTAAAAAAGGCATTTCATTTCACCTGTTGAGGCTGTTTTATCATGGGTATTGTTTCAGATGCAATTAAGCGAAGCTGTTGCTAGAGAGGATTATGCGGATGCGGTTAAGCTCAAGCTGGCGATTTCTACTGCTGAAAAAAATGATACCGTGGGCACTGCTTTATCTGATCTGAGGGTAAGGATTAAGAATTTGATTGGGATCTTTATGATTTTGTCTTGTGTCGGTGCATAATTTGGCTAAAATCTTTTGTTGCTGCAGAGAGCTATAGAGGAAGAATGTTACAAAGATGCAGCCTTCCTTCGAGACCAAGCTGGTGTGGGATTGGTATAAGTAAAAAGTTTATAATGTGTTGAAGTTCATATACATCATTTCCATTATGTTCTGCCTATGACATAAACTTTTAAATATTTGATAAACATTACCTGCATGCCAAGCTTTGCAGATAATATATTGGTAACTGAATGGAAACTTCAGATTAGGTGCTTCCATATAGTTCTCTAATATTTTTTTGACGGTTTTCTTTTTTCTTTTTTTTCTTTTTTTGTTATACCCCCATCGAATAAACTCTCTCTAGTTATTTCAGATACCTCAAAACTACTAAAATAATATCCTTCTCCTACCCATTTTCGTTCCCCTTGTTTAAACATATGGCTGATGGTATTTTGAGTCATTCTGAGGGTTATTTGCAAAAATTTGATGAGTTGATGGGTATATATAGAAGAAATCCTTTCTGGAAACATGAGCTAAGGGTTGATATCTTTTAACTGTTGTAAATCTATGATTTATTAGCCAGATCATTATTTTCTTTCAATCATGTATGTTTTCCATTTAGAATTGGACCTGCTAACATTCCCAATTGCTCGTTTAATTTGAACCATTATCTCTCTTAGACCAAATTACCGCCAAATTATACGTGTGGATGGATAGGAGAGTGTTTGGATATTGTTCAAAAATAATTGACTAGTTATCATCTTTTATCCAGATTATACTGTGACAGGAGAGTGCGTTTACATGCAATAAGATTTAATCATTTAACTTGGTTTATGAAATATCACTTTTAAAAATAAATGATAAGTTTTATCTAGGAAAATATTTATAGTTGTCTTCTTGGTCATGTTTGGCCCACCTCCAATCTGGCTCGCTAGTAAATCGGGGTCTGGGTATTAGGATGTCCCAGGTTCAAGACTTGCTCAGGGGGGGAAATTATCTGCCCACTGTCAGTTAAGATTGTTACTCATTATGCCTATACAACTTGCGTCTTTAATTGGGATGACTAATATTTATTTGAGTTTGTGCAGTAAACTTATATTTATTTGAGCTGGGCATTACTGCATGAGCATGTAAACTATTTACTAACATATATAACTCATTGCCAGATTTCTGGCAGAGGTTACTGGGGAGTTGGCTATAGGCAAGTGGAGATATTCACATGATACCTTACTTTTCAAGCATATATCTGTAGGAAAATTTTTATTAGTGTTTTATGAGTGTTGCAGCTTAGTAGTAGGAGTATCCATCACTGCCCTTTTTTCTAGAGTTGCTGTCTGTTTCTAATATATGCTGGCATTTTCTTCTTGCTCTTCAATCCTCTCCTAGTTCCCAGTAACACTAGTTGTTTTATTTCATGATGCACTTTGTGAAATACTCTGTACCAGATAAAACTAGCAGTTCCTCTTTGATGAAATACATGCAGGTTGGATGGTGGGCTGGCATTTCAGAAGATTCAGCTGACCCTTATGGTCAAATTATTCATATCAGTGCAGAGTATGGAAAATATGTCGCAAAAAGTTATAGTTCGAGGTAAAATTAATGTTCCATTTGCATATAGTTGCACTTAAGAACTTAGCAAAGCAGTTGCAATATAGTTATCTGGATAATGGTTGTTTTTGTTGTATGGATCTGCAGGCAATTATTAAGTGTCTGTGTTTCTGTCCATTTATTGTTAGTCTTTACAAAAAGATTGTGAAGATTATATTGGATTTAATTTCAGAATACAGATCAGATGGAGATCAAATGTGATATAGTAACATGTCCTCCTGAAATATAATATTTTATAGTTAAATCTTAATAATCACCTGAAAAGAAGTATCAGATTTGTCCACTAACTTTTTAGTCTATAAATATGTCGTGTTTAATATAGACAACAAGCAAATTGTTTGTCATGGGTAAGGAATATTAGGCGTAACAATTTTCTAATAATTCTAACATATATAACTGGAATCGCCATTTTTTATCAAATCATTTGTGAGATTTATCTAGCTTCTGCTACTTGCTTAATTAGCCTTGGTCTTGAAATAAGATTATCCTTAAATTTTATACACTGAGTTGGACAGTTCTATCATCTGGATGCATCCAAAGGAAGAGCTTAGTTGTTGGATATGATATGAATTTAGGCTGACACTTTAAGTAGTTACCTAAGGAGTCCCCTTAGGCAAACTGATGCATATTGCTTGTTGTATGTACCTATACAAGCTTGCTAGGTTTAGATTAATATAAAGCTATAGGCATGAAGTCCACCAACATCCCCACCCCCGAGCAAGCGTAGGGGCTGCAAGTGGGCGGGGCGGTCCGCCAGCACGCTCGACTTGATACGTGGCCCGGCATGTAGGCATGGCTCGTGCAGCTGCTCGGGCTTCTGGCCAGAGCCGGCTCGGCATGTGCCCGGCACATGCCAGGCACGACATGGCACGAGTCTTAGAGCCGTTGCATGGTCAAATGGGGCTTTTTTGCAATTTATTTTTAATAAAACCCCCAATGGCTATAAACTAGCTGTTGGAGGGGATTTCTGCAAATTTTTTTTGCAAAAAGCATACCCAACAGTTAGAATGGCCATTGGGGGGGGGGGGGGGGGTTGCAAATTTTTTGCAAAAATCTTCTCCTTTCCATCTGTAAATACCTTCTCATTCATGTAAATTCATTTTTCCACACAACACACAAGCAACTCTCTTCATCTCTCTAAATCTCTCTATAAATTTCTTAGTCAACAAAAATCTACAATTCTCACTCTCTCAAAGCCAAAGTTCTCCAAGTCTTCAAGCACTTATTATTTATCAAACTCTCTGTCTCTGAATTAGAAGAAGCAAGCTTCCTCCCTTCTTCGATCGAAAGTTCGAAGAGTAAGCGCACTCGGCCCTCCCTATTCTCTTTTTAGATGCTAATCTCAACTCTCAAACTTTCCTTTCGGCTTGCGACGTTGAGATACATCTTTATTTTCTCGTAAAATTTAATCCTGATTTTTTCACGATTTTTGACTATGGATCCCTATTCTTCCGGTGCTTCTTCTCAAGCCGCTTATGGTTTTCTCCTTTTTTAACAATGGATGAACACAAATTTTGCATGAACCATTAGAACAAGCGCCACAAGTTTCATTTGTACAATCACACGAACACATTGCTTCATCTAATTTGCCACAAGAACCCACTGAATCTATATTTTCCGATCCTTTTCTAGGTGCATCCATCTCTTGTAGAGCTTTTAAATTCAATATTTGGAATCATTTTGAAAAATATATAGAGGACAATGTTAGAAAGCTAGGCGTAAATATTGTCAAATATCCTATTAAGTGGCATGGGTCATTTAAAGAGGCATTTGGAGAAAGCACACCCATCAAATGAACCACAACAAACATAACTAAATACATTTGGTGGTATTTTAGAAACTTTTAAATATAATCCCATAACTGGTAGAGAACAATTAGCTACGTATATAGTACATACTGAACAACCATTTTTTATGGCCGAAAACCTAAAGTTTAAAAAATTTCTTAGAACAACATATATTTTTGAATTCAAGAAAGTCCCTAGATCAATATGTAAATCCGACATAGTAAAAGTATATCAAGATAAAAAATAAATTTTAATTGCAATTTTAACTTCTTTGATTTGTAGAGTTGCTATCACTTCCGATTATTGGGAAGTATTGAATGACAGTCATTTTTTATGTGTAACAACTCATTATATAGATGAGTCATTTTCTACGTGTAACAATGAGGATTGGTGTATTCGAAAAAGAATAATAAAATTTAAAAGATTTGAATTTCCTGACAATGCGCATAATTTTTCTCACTCTTAGTGTTTTTTCGGTTTTTGGAATAGAACAAAAAATTTTCTCTATATCTTTTGATAATACATTCGAATATACGGCTACAATTGAAATTTCAAAAAAATTATAAAAAATCATTTTTAGAAGGAAATTTATTTCATATTCGATGTCTTTGTCACATAATAACTTGTGTGTTCAAGATGGATTAAGGGTTGTTTACGAATCCATACTTAAATTTAGAAGCACAATATCATTCATAAGCTGTAGTGGGCCAAGAAGACAAAACTTCAAACAAATTTATAAAAATTTTAAACTTTCACCAAAAGTTATACCCCAAGATGTAAAAACACGGTGGAGCTTCATATAGAGGATGTTGCATGAGGCAATTCAATACAAAGATGCATTACAATTATTTACTGAATTGGAATTGCCTTCTTGTCAAATGGATCCTACTGAAAATGCAACTAAAGCACTTTCTGAAACTTACTACCTAACTACGCACATTACACTATATTATTTTACTTAAATTAGTTTAGTTTTGAAGAAAATAGACATAACCCCATTCTTGTAGATATTGTAGCTCCAATGGAAATAAAATTTAGCAAATATTTTTAAAATCTTCCATATTTATTTTATTTTGCCACCATTATAGATCTACATACTAAATTAGATGGAATGGAATACTTAATAGAACAATTCAATAAAAATATGAGTTATGATATTAATATTCAAGAATTAATAAACGATGTTAAAATATGTTTAGACATTATGTATTCTATATATGAAGATATGTATGATAATAAAGCACCACATAGAGGAAACCAAACCAGCCCTGATGAAAGTAATCAAACAAATAAATTATTATCAAGTTTATTTCATAGTAAAAAAATCTAGAACAACTCAATGTTCATTTAATCAACTGCATTACTATCTTGATCAGACCAATGCAAATACTAATTTGCGTAAGCGATCTGAAGTTTTTGATATTTTAGGTTGGTGGAAATCACAAAGGACAATATATTCTGTGCTTTCCAACAAGACCTGTGATATACTAACCCTTCTAGTATCCACAGTAGTATCGGAGTCTGCTTTTAATGCATGTGGAATAGTGCTAATGGAGTGGAGGAGCTATATAGTGGCAAATATATTGGAGATGTGTACGTGTTTAAAGGATTGGCTTAGCATAAAAGAGAGGAATGAAGGGCTTGCAAACGATTTGGAGAAAGAAAACTCACCAGAAAATGATTGAAAATTGAAGACTTTCACGTTATTGGTCTTCATTTTTTTTTCGCTTTACACTTGTATTTTTTTTTTCTTACTTGTAATTTATTTACAACTCATAATTGTTTAGGAAGTAATATAATGAATAAGTTGAGAGTGACGGTTAGGATTCTCTCCCTTTTCTTTGGACTTTGTATGATATCCGAAGAGATTTATGGAGTCAATTTGTAAATTTATTGAAATTGAATGAAATAAAATTCTATTTTTTTTTCTTTTTTTGGTTAATCATCCATTTTAATTGTTTATGCAATTATGCATTAGTTAAATAATATATAAGTTTAAACTTAACATCAGTGAAAAAATTAAAAATAAAAAAAGCCACTAGATTGTGCACGGCAGGTCGTGCTGCCGGGCCAGTCTCGGGCCAAGCCCTGGGACCACGTGCCTTAGGCTGCACGGCACGCCGCCCACTTTTGGGGCGGACCGTGCCGGGCACGGCCCATGTCCCAGTCCTAAGCAAGCCGGGTGGTTACTTTCGTGCATGGGTGTCCATGTGTGCATCATACAGTTAGATGTGAGAGTATGAGTACTTTGCTATTTTCAAATGGTTTTTCCTCATAGTATCGAGAAACTTATACAAATGTTATGATACACAGATTAGTTGATGCCATGTGCAATAGTACCATAAGAGCCTTCACTTTGTGTTGCTATCATGCTTATTTTAACTTCCTAGTCAACCTTTCTGCTCATGGAGCCATGGTACCATGTGGCTCCTTTAATCTTTGAGAATTACATTCTTTTCTGTATTGTCATAAGAAAAAAGCCACTACATTTTGATATATTGCTGAGTCAAATCGTATTCGTATGCCTTGTTTGCCTTCTGTATAGTGAGAGTTAAAGGAACCACAGCTCAAAAATTCACATCCATTTATCAATGAACCTTGTATATTTTACTGTCATGTTTTTATCCATCAAACTTGATTTGGATATCCATCTTCCTTATCATATTTACTTGTTCACTCAGTGTTATATTGTTTCCTTGGTTATGTTACTCGATTCTAAGCATGTTTCTTTTGCATTATATTGCAGGCAACTAGCCTCAGCTAGGCCAGGTTTCCCTCTATTTGAAATCTATTTTACTATAAGGGATGGTGAATACAAGCAACAGGTACTTGACTGTGAAATATTGCAAATAGTCTATTGTGCATCAGCATGTTGTTCAACCTTTTGTTACATGTTTAAAATATTTGAAAGTAACATCTTAGCATGCTTTAAACACACACACATTATATATATATATATAGCATAAACTGTCTTAGCGAATGGGACAAGACTGATGCTTCTTTTTTGTGGAGTTTTTTGTTTGTGTGGGTGGGGATCATGTGCTTTAGATCTGGACATGCCTGTTTGGATAGTCACTATGGTTCTTACTACATGCTACTGCCTCTTAGTTACATGTGCATATCTTGTAATAAAATGAAAGCATGTATGTATAGACCATCTTGTTTTGGCTTTCGTACTGATAAAGTTAATGTTCTTTAGGCTGTCTACCTAAAACGAGGGAGTGGAAGTTCTGGCAATTCTCTGAAGAAATTGATGAAAAACTTGGATGTTAGCAGCTTAAATCAATCAAGCATTTCTACTGAGGAACAGACTGATGTATATATTAATGATCTAAAAATCACTGAAGAGGAGAGGGATGATGATTCTGATGTCTCTGATGGACTCGTGGGTATACCAAATGTTCTGCAGGATATGATTCCTGGTGTCAATGTCGAAGTCTTGAAAGTTGCGTCACCAGGGAAGGTAGACAGAGATTTGATCGCTAAAGTTGTAGAACAGATCATGGAGGAAGAAGATGAAAGCACTGGTGAAGAGTTAAATGGTATAGAAGCAGAAGATATTAGAACAGAGAGTGACACTGAAATTGAAGAGATAGAAACAGACGGTGTAGATGCAAGTAGTGATGCTGGAGTGAAGCAAAATGAGATCTCAGTGAAATTGGTAATTGGTATGCTCATGCAAAAAATGTCGTCTGATATGCATCCCAAAGATGTAGTTCGCATGCCAGCTAAGCTAGAGAAACGGGATAGATTGTCATTTTTATTTTCTATTGAAGAGGATGACAATTCGAATGAAGCTACTGCAAAAGGACAGGCTTTGCAAAAAAGAGCTGCTGCACTTTCTGCACAGCAGAGTTACAATGTTATGTCTGACCTTGTGAAGGTCTTCCGTGGTAAAGAAATGGTCCCTATGAAGGTGAGTTGTTTCTATTTTGTTTCTATGGTTTAGTTCTTCTTTTGCATTTAGTGAAGCGAACACATATGTTTAGATATCACCTGTCTGAAGGTTGGATATCAGTTCTTATAATAAAAATAGTATGATATATAGACATGGACTTGGGGTGTCCGACATGGCAGCCCTCACATATCCAGATATGAGGATATGGCTATATACGTGTGTTTTTTCCTTCTTAAATATGGTATATATAACTCAAGAATATATACTGATATTCGGAAAAGCTAAAACAATATATTTGATCAATACAACATTTAGGTGACATACCTCATTTTATTATGTATTTTCCAGGTGAAAGGTAAGTACGTTTGCAAACATTGGACACATATGAACCTAGGTGTCATTTTCCGTGCCGCCAGTTTTGTAATTGGGGAAAGTGCTCTACATATCATAGAGAAGTAGACAAAAATATGTGGAAACTTAGAGAAATAACTTCTTTTTGTTTTTCATCTTTATTCACTGTTAAATTTATAGGATAGAGCTGTAGGATTCATGCAAGAAAGTCCATAACTGCTAAACTAATCAGATTCGGTTTCCAATGAGATTCCAAACAAACTCTGTAATGCCAATCGTACTCTAAGATGGCTTGCATTAGATTTTCAGAACACTTTTGTCATCTTTTATATCTTACCAATATGTTATCATCATCGTTGAGCCTGTTCCAATCAATACGGGTTCGGGTATGGATGCAGCTATGGAATATTTGACAAATTTCTATGATCCAGCTGTCACGACTAAAGATGAACCTGAAAAGACAATTTGGCACTGTCCAATAGTCCTAATCTTGTGGAGAAAAGTTTGTAAAAAGGAAAAGATTACGGATTTGCTATAGGGAATTATACTCAACTCAGATCTTTACAGGAAAATCTATGAACCAAATAGAACGTGTTCCTGCACTTTTAGCAGTATTTCTAATATGTAAATTGAGTACTGTTTTTGTAACCACTAAAAATCCTCATTATTGTAAGTATCAAAATACAGCACAATTGTGGTAAGAGTTCTTCGTTTTCTGGTTGATATTAAATAGTTTCCTCCTGATAAGGTCTATGACTTCATCATAGAAGTATCCAGTTTGAGTATAAAAAATTGGTGACCAAGTCCTGTGTGCAATTAAGTGCCACTGTAGCATATAAAACATCTTGCAAGTGTGCGAAAGGTCAGTGGTTCAAAGCCCACTGCATCATGCTACGGCATCTAAGGAGTGGATTGAGATAGGAATTCCTACGACATTTGTCAGGAAAAAATGAAAAAAAAAAGAAAAAATGTCCCTTGGACAGCTTAAAGTAACTTGCATGTAAGGTTTTAAATATTGAATAATAATGACATGTATCATGAATGTCTTTCAGATTTTGAGATATTTGATACGATGTAGAATCTAGAATACGGGAATGTTCCTAAATTCCCGATATTGCCAGTATTTTCCTGATATTTCTGATAAGATAGATTTAGTATTGCCAATGTCTGATAAACATAAGAGATCAGCTGACACTGAGATTGCTTCTGAGATTTTACACATTGCTTGCAAGTATACATTAAAATGTGTCTAAGTGGGACTGGGATTATACAAGAAATTTTATAAGAGTCTATACACACATATGTAAATTTTTGTTAGATTATCTGAATTATTAATCCATATTGGTCATTGTCAATTACACATCCTATGCATTCACAATCTTTGAGTGCATGACTTGGTGTCAGAAGTCTATTACCCTGTGATTTAAGCAGCTTAAGATTTTCAAACCTGTTGAACTATTGTCCATATGAGTTCTAGTGTGTCCCTATTTTTTCATGAATTATATGAATTACCAAATTATGGTATAGCCTCTCCTGGACTTTTATAGCCAGGGTCAGAGCCAGTTGGCAAGACTGGTTTTTTTTTATCTGTGTTCCTGAACATTTTTTGCAATTACCTAGAAGTGACGGCTTTAATTCTCCCAGAGTAACTAACTTGCTTACTCTCACCACTAGTCACATTAGACATGGTTCGTGCATACCTGTTGGACTTCTTTCTTGTGCATTTAATTTGCAGCTGTGCATGGAACTCAAAGCCCATACAATGAAAAGGGGGTGGGTGTAAGCACCTTAGTAATTCCCTTGGATGAATAAAGTCGTCTTCTAACTTAACTATCCCAAATCCAGCTTTTGTTGTAGCACATTGCTACTCTTTATTCTATCTTGACTTCATCTATGCTTACACATTGTCATCCTCTTAGTCCTTTTAAAGAGAGACTAATTGTGTCTATAATTCATGTGAGGCCTCTCTCATTCATCTTCATGTACAAGTTTAACAGGAAGGTATGTTCAAGACTACGAAATAATCACCAATATAACCGTAATAATTATGTTTTCAGGACAATGTTTATTATGAATTATTGTGGTCATGTTTAGTTGTGTAGTTGGATCTCCCATGTTTTTCTAACATTTTGATCCAGCTACTGTTGGTGCAATGCAATTCTTGTGTTTGGCTAGGCACTTTTTGACTGGTTGTTTTCATAGACCCTTAGGATACTAACATATATTTATAGAATGGATTGATTTGGGTCCACTAGCATGCAAATCAATATGCTGTTGTTGCTGCATGCACTTTGAGAGTAGCGGCAACAACAAGATTTGAACCAAGATTTGAAGTAGCAATAGCATTTGAGGTCCAATACCTATGAACAAACAAGGGAAGTAGGCTCTCTTAGGTTGACCAGCATATTGCTTCAACACCCATGAACCAAATACACCCTATATGTTGATGCAGCCATTTCGTTTGCCTCTTTTAGATTTTGTTTAAATAAAAGGGTTCTTAAATACTTACCCTACCCTCCAAATCTTATGTATCTAGAAACTTACCCTACAAAACTTCGTATTTGTTAATTTTCGTATTCGTTAAATTATCCTCCAAATATTGACCATCAGGTGATTTTGCCCCTATTTTTCAAAATTGTTAAATAAGAATATCTCGTGTATCGTTATCCCAATATATTGTATTGCAATATCGTATGGTAAGATATATATTGAAAGTTGTAACGCCCCATTTTTCGGAGGGATACGAAAACGGAGTGCGTTACCGGCGGGCACGTGTAAGTCGACGTGCACGAGACCTATAAGTATGTAAAAGCAGAAATAAATTGAACTAAATACTAGTCATCTATCAGGATCTTGGAGGTTAGTCTACTGCCATATAAAAGAGAAGATATACATGTCTAAAATAAGCAGTAACAAGTACAATACTGGTACAAAAGTTGGAAATAAAGTTCCAAAGGGGTGATACATACCAAACTAAAAATACAAAAGCGGAGGTCTATAAATGTATTGCTGCTCGGTCTGCTCTAGAAAGTACGGATCATGCAGTAGCGGATCCTCGCTCACATCTTCAATACCTGAGCGTGTGGGGGAGCTCAGGGTCAAACCCGGCAAGTAAAACAATAAGAAGTACGGAGCGTGTAATATAAACAAATAGATTAGATATGAGTGTGGATATGAAAGTATGCGCATGTGTGGAAAATATTAAACGATCAAGTAACAATATCAAGCAGAGATATACATGCATATCAAGTCTAAGTTAACATCTCATTTTAATTTATATTTGAACGAACTGGTGAAGAAATAAATCTGTATCGTGAAAGTACCCGTGCATACCCGGGACCCGACCAAGATGCTGGCGCTGAACCAGCCGTGCCGCTAAGCACTCAAGCAGATACCGATTACTGAGTAATCGGTCGTCCCATCAACATGGACTAAACAAAAGATGATGGTTCAGTACCATCCGGGCGCCCCCGCGGATGGGCCCCTATTTCGGTTGCGCAACCTATCCTAAAGCTTTCACGATGCAATATTTGTCCACCCTTTAGTTCTCCCATAACCCAAGCTTTCAAGTTATATTACGTGGAAATCAATCCGGAATATGATGAACCAATCATGTCAAGATTAATACATATACATGTCTAGTAACAAGCAAGATGTGGTCCATGTCAAAATCAAGTTAACAGGCAAGTCAGGATCCATGACACTATCAAGACATGTGTATGTACTAATAAGGGAAATCCGGCATAGTTTCATGTATCTTGTACAAGTAATTATTATGTATATGTCAAGGCAATTGTACAAGTGACTAGTATGTATATGTCAAGGCAATTGTACAAGTGACTAGTATGTATATGTCAAGGTAAGCATGATAGTCATAGAAACTAGAATGTGTTATGGAAATAATTATCATGTATGTAAACCACACATATATACAATTATGCATATAAACATGTATTAGGTAAGTGGGTACTAAATTGTAAGAATAGAAATTAAATAGGCTTAACGCTATTATAACGATTGCTTTAACAATGAATGAATTTTCCAAATTCTAGAATGATTTCATGGTATGGAAAGTTGCAAATTTATTAAACCTTACTAATGTATATATGTTTCAAGTAAACATGAATTAGCATAAAGAAATTATAACCTTATATAATAGCTTGCATAAAAGAAATATTTTAGTAAATTTAATGTAAAACTTACATGAAACTCTTTTTTTAAAACATGAAAATGAATAAATAAATAAATGTATATATATATATTTTCTAATGGCAAATGGAAAATGATTTTAAAATCATTGCATTATACAAGAACTTATGTAGGAAACTTCAAATTTATATCCAATATGATGAACATTCATAAAGGTGGTTTCTTTGTAATTTCAAAATAAAACATATAGTTTAAGTTTGTAACTTATAGTTTAAGCATAGGAGACCTTAAATAAAATCATAAATTTAATACATGAACATAGAGTGGAGTGTAAGAATCATATTTTTATATTTAAAATAAGGGTTAATTACAGGTAGACCCCCTGTAGTATTGGGGATGTGTCACTTAACACCCCTGAAGTTTGAAACTCTCAAAAAACCCTCTGAATTTAGTTATTTTCACTCTCCTTTTTTATTAAAGTGCACTCTTATCTCTCAAATTCCTATTTTACCATTATCTCTCCCTTTAATAAGTGTGCTGGTTAAAAGGAGAGATGATGGTAGAATAGGAATTTGAGGGACAAGAGTGCATTTTAATAAAAAAGGAGAGTGAAAATAACTAAGTTCAGCGGGTTTTTTGAGAGTTTCAAACTTTAGGGGTGTTAAGTGACACATCCCCAATACTACAGGGGGTCTACCTGTAATTAACTCTTAAAATAATCATAGAGAATTTTATATAAAGATATCACATTTCTAAAATTAAACAAATCAAGATTCTAAATTGGCTATAAAATTTGATATAGCCAATTTAAGCAAAATTTGGCTATAAAACTTATAGTTTAAGCATAGGAGACCTTAAATAAAATGATAAATTTGATATATAAACATAGAGTAAAATGTAAAAATCATACTTTTATTTTTCTAGAATAATCATGGAGATTTTTTTTTTTGTATAGAGATATTATCTTTTTTAGTTTTAACAAATCAAGATTCTAAGTTAACCATAAACAATTAGAGTTAAAAAAAATATGAGAGTGGATGTGATTTTACTTGCCTTGATAGGTTAAGGAAGGTAAGCCTATCTTGAGGTTAAAGAATTTCTCTTTTTATTTTTTTTTCTCCTCTTTTCTTCTCTTTTCTTCTTCTTCTCTTTTCTTCTTCTTCTCTTGAGTTGGAGTAAAAAAAAAATAAAAGGATGAGATGGATGAAAAATAAATGAGAGAAAACAAATGAAATGAGGGGAAGAAAAAGATATAAATAAATGAGAGATATGGGGTAACATGATGGTTTGTCATTCTTGACCAAAGGACAAGTATGGTGAAGGAGCTATGGGTGAATAAAAACAAAATAGGAATATGATAAATGATTAATAATAATAGGTTATTAAACTTATTTAAAGCTATAATTTTAAATTAAACTAATCCAAATAAAATCAAACTTCATCTTTATAAGTCAAAAGAAGAGAGACTAATAAAAATATTTGTAGGACCCACCGGTGATTAAAATAATATTATTTTAAGTGATAATATTAAAAATTTCAAGAAAATCACAAAAATATAGAAAAATGAGACAAACACAACGTATTTACTTTGGGATTAATATGATATTAAGAATGTAAGTTATGACGAAATTAGGTTGTTACATTTTACCCTCCTTACAAAAAAATTTCGTCCTCGAAATTTAATTTTTAACTGATTGGAATTATAAGATATCAATAAATTGATATGAATGTGGTTATTGAGAAAATAGTTCCAATCAAAATATAGTTGAAAACTAACTTGTCATACTATCTAAACTAGTGGGATAAATAATCAAAAATATATGATGGAAAAAAAATATCACGAGTCTCACTTATTAAAGTCCTTGCGAATAACTGCAATAATTGCCTACAGATTAATTATTGCCACGCCAATAGATAAGACTCATAACAACAAAAGCATATGATTTTAGTTGAAAATCAACTATAGAGTATCTCAGAAATCCACTTGCTACAGTTCTAATGATTGACTGTAACTATTGCCGTTAGAAAATAAATCTCTATAATTACCATGTCAACTTAATATGACTCAAATAGCAGAAGTACAAGACTAGATACATGGAAAATCAAAAGATATATATGGTATGGATAAAAGAAGAAGGCAAGATAGAAAATCAACTAATAATAGGGCCAAAATAAGATTTCAGAAGTACAAGACTAGATACATGTCAACTTAATATGACTCAAATAGCAGAAGTACAAGACTAGATACATGGAAAATCAAAAGATATATATGGTATGGATAAAAGAAGAAGGCAAGATAGAAAATCAACTAATAATAGGGCCAAGATAAGATTTCAGATCAAAAAAGAATTTGGACATATTTATATATGGCAGAAGTCCTAAAGACATCTTAAGTTAACCTAGAGCTCTGATACCACTCTGTAACGCTCCATTTTCCGGAGGGATACGAAAACGGAGTGCGTTACCGGCGGGCACGTGTAAGTCTACGTGCACGAGACCTATAAGTATGTAAAAGCAGAAATAAATTGAACTAAATACTAGTCATCTACCAGGATCTTGGAGGTTAGTCTACTGCCATATAAAAGAGAAGATATATATGTCTAAAATTAAACAAATCAAGATTCTAAATTGGCTATAAAATTTGATATAGCCAATTTAAGCAAAATTTGGCTATAAAATTTGGCTATAAAACTTATAGTTTAAGTATAGGAGACCTTAAATAAAATGATAAATTTGATATATAAACATAGAGTAAAGTGTAAAAATCATACTTTTATTTTTCTAGAATAATCATGGAGATTTTTTTTTTGTATAGAGATATTATCTTTTTTAGTTTTAACAAATCAAGATTCTAAGTTAACCATAAACAATTGGAGTTAAAAAAAAAATATGAGAGTGGATGTGATTTTACTTGCCTTGATAGGTTAAGGAAGGTAAGCCTATTTTGAGGCTAAAAAATTTCTCTTTTTATTCTTTTTCTCCTCTTTTCTTCTCTTTTCTTCTTCTCTTGAGTAGGAGTAGAAAAAAATAAAAGGAAGAGATGAGTGAAAAATAAAGGAGAGAAAATAAATGAAAGGAGGGGAAGAAAAAGATATAAATAAATGAGAGATATGGGGTAACATGATGGTTTGTCATTCTTGATCAAAGGACAAGTATGGTGAAGGAGGTATGGGTGAATAAAAACAAAATAGGAATATGATAAATGATTAATAATAATAGGTTATTAAACTTATTTAAAGCTATAATTTTAAATTAAACTAATCCAAATAAAATCAAACTTCATCTTTATAAGTCAAAAGAAGAGAGACTAATAAAAATATGTGTAGGACCCACCGGTGATTAAAATAATATTATTTTAAGTGATAATATTAAAAATTTCAAGAAAATCACAAAAATATAGAAAAATGAGACAAACACAACGTATTCAATTTATGATTAATCTGATATTAAGAATGTAAGTTATGACAAAATTAGGTTGTTACAAAAGTAAACAAGCACATAATATTTTATATATAACAATCATGTGAACAAATTTAAAGTATTAGTAAACATACTTAGGAAAAATGCTAAAGTTGCAAAATACAAGTTAATAGCTAAATAGATAACTAATATCCAATGTTATGAGGCCATTAATCAAAATAACACTATATTAACAAACACAATGTATCACTAAATTTACTTGAAGTTGAAGAATGATATATTCTTTTTTCTCATCTTCATCTCCTTTTTTCTACATGAGCTGCTCCTTTACTAGAATCTTATTTTCCTTTTATTTTCATTTATTTTGAATTGCATTTAAGTAATGAGGTCCTACAAGCAATTATAACAAAATCTATTGAATAATAAATGTTGAGGATAAATACCTAATTGATTAAACTTTCACTATTATATCTTCTTTTCCTTTTCATTTTGGTAGATCCACTTGTTTCTTCGTCAACTTTAAAGTACATGGGAATCCATCCACAATAGTATCTTCCACTATATAGTGCCCTTCCTTAACAATTCATTCTCAATCCAATTTCGTATCCGTTAGGCAAATCAGGTCATATGTTTTGCCAATATCTTCCCTCTTTTGTTGTCTCAGTCTTAGTTCTATGCTATTTCAACCAAAACCAAAACATTAAATACAAAATTATTATCCCTTCAAAAAATAACCAAACAAGTTAATGTAGTATCAACTAATCATCTCTTATTGCTATATCATTATCACTATCTTTTAAACTCCTGTTGGTTTCTTCATCTTTATTTTTTTCAGATTATACAAACTCTTCCTTTGATCAAATATTATTAATATATTGAGGTTTTAGCATACATATAGATAAGCTTATTAGATACTTGAATGAGCATGACAATTAAATAATTAATATTGACTAGGACTAGTAGATATACGTCTTTTGATGAATGATTTGAATGTTTTTATCGACTAAAATAGGTATTTTGAATTTTCATGTCCTTTTTTGTTAAAATACTATCTATTTTGAATTTGCAACACATGATTATAAAAGCTTATCTGAATGAGTTCAAAATCCATTTTAAAAGTCGAGTCAACGTATTGCGACGTATTGCATATCAATGTTGAAAATAACACGTTATGAAATCCGTTATATTACGTTACGTAACCTAACGGAGCCCCAACGCTACATAACAATTGAAAATAACTCGGTGCACCGTAACAATATATTTTTTTATGTTATTTTATGTTATATTACGTAACGTTACGTTAATTTACGTTATGTTACATTATTTACAATTATTTTTTTAGTAATTTCTATATTGTTGTTGATTATTATTTTGCTTATTAGCGAATTGTTGTAATTTTCTTGATTAGTTGTTGGCTTGTTTAATTGTTTATGGAATTGTTAACTTGTTAATTTGCGATTGTTTCCTTGTTCGCTTGTTGTATTCCTCTCTGATTGCTGAAATATCTTATTGATTTTATTGAATTTTTAACTGAACTGAAATTAACAATTACAAATAAGATAAATTGAACATTACAGAATATAAATCACAATAATGATAATAACTTGAATTGAAATTTTATTTTCTTGTTTAAATGATAACTGGAGTTACGGTTGAAGACTTAATATAATTTATGAAGATAAATATGAAAATTATAGTAAAACTTAATATAAAATTAGATTAGAATATGTATTACAAAATTGTTTTATATTCTTTTTTTTAGATATTTTAAATTTATTTTTGAATTTATAAAAGTTATTTTATATAGTTTTATATTTATTTTTAATTAAATAAATAAGAAATTACATAACCTACATTATGTGTTACGCTATATGAAGCATAACCTAACAGAGACAAAACGTTACGTTATTGTTATCGCTATTTTAAACATTGTTGCATATCATATGATACACTCCCTATATTGCAAGATATATTGCCAAGCAAATACATATATAAGATACATATCAATTTTATTGTGTATCCTATTATAGCATAGGATACTTATCACGTCATAGGACATTGACAAGTGACAACTAGACTTTGTTAAATTTCAGATGGTAAACTGCTAAAAGATTTATATGGAAAATGGATAAAGTACCCCTTGTACCCTCACTTCATCATAGTCCTTCCTCTTTCTCTTTCTAGCAGCAAACTCAGCATTGCCCCAATTTCATTTCCGTTACTTCCATTTCTACCAACCGCCGCCTCTCTATTTTTATTTCTTGTAAGTTCCCTTCTTATGGCAAATCCACAAGCTACTACTATTTCCAATCAGATAAAAATTAGAAGGAAGAGATATAATTGTAGAATTTCATTATTTCATATAATTGATCAAACACAAAAAAGTTGAAATTCCTCTCCAGAATTCATCATAGCTCATTAGATTATTGACATTAAAGTGACTCTAATTCCAACTATTAGGTATCCAAATAGAGAGATAACTCTTGCTCTCCATTGCCATTGGCTAAACCAACCATTCAAACACTTATCCACAACTGAAAACCTGAAACCCCGAAGTCCAAAATACAATTGGAAATCTTTATAAGGCTTAAAGGTTAGCTTGCTGGTGGTGAAGTTGGACTGGTAGTTTGATAGATGAATGCCATAGGTGAGCGAGGGAAGGGTAATAGAGGATTTGGACTCTGAAGAGCTAGGGGAAGTTGACAATAACATTGAGAGACTATAAATGAAATGAAGATAAGTTTGAGAGATAGAGAGGAATTAGGATTAGAGAACTAAAGAAGATGGGTATAGGAAAGAAGAGAAAGAGGAAGATATGTTTGAGAGGTGGAGGAGTTAGGATGAGAGCATGGGTATGGGAAAGGAAAAAATATGAGAGATGAGGGAGAAGCTGAGACATGAAGAGAAATCAGGTTAGGGTGACCGAGTGTTACATGGACACTTGTCATGGTTGTCAAATGTCCAAGTGTCTTGAGGTGTCTAACATGGCTTTATACGTAGATATTAGGATACAAGGACACAAATTCCTATATAGATAATATATACATATGCATGCATGCAGGATCATACATGTCACATATTTAGAGGAGCAACAATCTCTCAAGCATTACTCATTTGCCTTTGTAACATCACTTGACATATGTTTCTTTAAGAATGCAGGATGTGGGTTTGGATAACTGCAAGAATAGAAAAAGTACAGTACATGTTAAATTCATGTTTGCTTTCTTCCCATATGGATCCTTTTTAGATATGTTCTAACTTTTTTTATAGCATGAGAAGAGTCCTAGTAATAGAACAGACGTGTCCAAGTGTCCTGGCGTATGCAAGTGTCCATAAAAGTAAATGTTTTGCAAAAATGGAGTATCCCGGTAATATTGGGTGGGATTAGAAGTTGGGGGTAATCTAATCGTTTTTTAAAAAGTAATCCTAATTAATAGAAGCGAGAAGAATTTTCTCTTTTTATTTCTATGCAGTAAACAAAGAAGGGTATAATCATTTGGTCCGATGTAATTTCGTGGGTAAATCTTCATTTGAGGGATAAATTACCAAATATGAAATATTTGAGTATGTTTTTAATAAATCCTTAAATAATTAAGCATTTTATGTGCATATCTGTGTGCATCATATTAGTATTGAAAAATTTAAGTTATTCCAGGTTTCAATTACTTCCCTCTGCATCATGCGTCTCCATTCTTTCAAGTATAAACTCTTCCAATAGACATAAATGAGTGAGCTTAAGGAAAGATCTTATGTTATTTAATGTAAAAGTATGGAAACACCTAACAATGATCTTAATGTCCTGAAATCCAGGTGAATAAAAAGTTAAATGGAAGTCTGCTAGCCTATTTAGCACACTCTTAGAATGAGTGATTATATATTTTGATTTTGCTTGATTCATGGAAGCATTCAAACCGTTGGATTTCTGAACCACATGGGATCTTTGTTGATGCTTCTGATCCCTGATTTGTCCATTGTGCATTCCAGTAGGTGCATCCATGCAGGGGCCTCAATAGAACTGTAGGTATCAGGAATTTGTCATGGGAGATGACTCTGGTGCAGGACATCATAGAAGTCATAGGAAGTTGCCTTAGGTCCCCGGGCATGGATAGCATTGTAGGTGCTTAAAATTTGTCTCTCTATAGAAGTCTTTAAGGGATCAACATAGGCCATGTTTGTATAAGGTGTTTAGACATATTTTTTTCATTATCATACTTAAATTTAAGCATTGTGGCATGTATCCACTGGTTTTTGTAGCATGTACTATGCACATGCAAATTATTTTTTGAGGCATAATCATCGAGTTCTTTTCAGTGCTTTTTAAGTTTTCCCGTCACTTCTAAAGTTTTTGTCTGGAAGAAAGTGTCTCAAAATGGTGACTTAGAAACAATCTCCTGCACTATTGTAAGACTTGCAACTTTTAGATTAAGTGTCCCAAAATGGTGTCTTTGCACTGGCGTAGTAATAGTAACAGTAGGCGTATATCTATCTTTGGTCATTTCATGTCTAGGTTTATCATTGTTGAATCCAAAGCTTATGTTTTGTGTTTGAAATTATAATGTAATGGACGAGCTTTATTATTTTGTTTCCCAATAACATTTTATTATTTATAGGAAATAATTAAACAGCTTGGTCATTTTATGAGTAATTAATCTGTCAAATAGTGGCTTTAAGTTCTGATGGAGATGATTTAATGAGTGGTTTGGTTATACGTTTTAACTTATCAAGTATGGTCATTCTATCCACAAGATTGGTATACTCTCATTGCTTCTTTCTTCTTGACTCTCTTAGGATCTGAAAAACTTTGGAGGGGTTTGCTTTGTTTGGTTGATATTAGTTTAGTAACCGATACGAGAATAGAAAAGAATAATGGTAGGTTTCCAATTTTGCCTACTGGCACTGTAGATTTTATTTGAAAACTCTGTTTGCCTATAATTCTTTGGCCAAAAATTTGTTCTAATTTATAGAGTTGACTTTAGATAGAAAGCTGATCATAAACTCTTGCAATCTCTTGGCGTCTCTTTGCTGTTTAGGGTTGTGCTCCAGAACTGATATCATTTTTGATGTGAAAAGTCCACTAATGAATATCATGATGTTGTTAGTTTCATCAGTGGTTTACCAAGAATAATATTAACTTCAAATTTGTACACTAGTTACTCTAAATAGAGCTAGAGATGCGTTTGGGAGATTGAGAGATTATTATTTAATAAAATAGTTGAGGGGCATCTCTTGCTTTATTTTATAGCTCATTTTTTCATGGGCTGACACCTGATGCGTCTGTTAAGTTTTAGAAAGTTATTCATGGACTTAAAGATTGGAGTATATGTTTTTCTTCCAAAATGTGCAGAATTTTGTGATACACAGTTCTAATACTTAGCTGATAGGATATCTAAATGATCATTGTCTTTGCATCTAACATTACAGCTTATACTCTGCAGGTACTTAAAGATGTTGGAGAGTTAATAAGCCTAACCATGAACCAGAACCAGAATCATCAATCCTTGCCTGGATCAACACTCTTTAATCGCATTGAGATACCATCCACTTCCGATCCTCTCAGTGGTATGTTACTTTAGGGCACCACTGTTCTCATATGTTTTAGCTAAATCCTCTAAAATTATTTAGCTATTATATTTTATTAAACCTTGATTCATTATATTTTTTGAAGTAATGCACTCTTTATATAGATGAGTTCTTATTTTGGCAGGCTTGTATGTGGGTGCTCATGGAACATTCATGTCTGAAGTCCTCCATTTAAAACACAAGTTTGGTCAGTTGCAAGAGGATGATGCCGATATGGAACACATGGATTTGGAGTTTTATGAGTATGTTGAAGCCTATAAGTTGATTGGGAGTGTTTCTGTTCCAGCTGGCCAGGTTTTTATGTTTCTTTTTTGCTTAGCACTTAAAACTTAATTTGTCGAGGTGCATTAAGCACTTTAACACTGATTTTCTTGTTTAAACTGTGATTTCATTGTATGGTTTTATTTATGCACAAAATAAGAATAACGGTCACAAGGGATCCCTTTTAGATAGTTGCTTATATTTCAAAATTTTAAATAGTTTTTTTTCATTCTTTTTTGTTTTTTGAATTCTGCAACCTTTTCGAATTGCAATACATGTGCCAAGTGATTTCTCATATAACTATGCTTTTAATATATGACTAACATTTTTTTTCTTCATCCAACTTGCAAATATGCTTGCATTTGGTCATGCATACTCAATGCTCTAGTTCAGTTCAGCTTGACAGTTGTGTTATTTTTCATAAAGATTTAGTATTCTGTAGTTTGAATATAACGCTAACATGAGGAGAATAACACCTTACCCACCTTTATACCATCTAAGCTATCTGTGGAAGGATTTTATTTGAGCGGCGATGTGATTAGTTGCTGGTAGAGGCGGTTGTGTCCATCCTGCTTTATGAATGAAATTGTCAATTTATAGTGAGGACCATAGTATAATCAGATGCATCAGATCGAGGGAGTCGAGGCGGTTATGTCCAACTTCTCCGACATCCAGAACCCTAAAATCCCAATCTCCATTGTCTTCTCCATCTTTTTCTCCATTTGAAAAAGAAAAAAAAGAAACTCTAGGTCTTAACCACTAACTTCAGATCTACCATCGTCCCGCATCACGCTACCAACATCACCTCTATCCCTTAGCTGATCCTATGCTGTCACACCATTGAAGTCAGTCACACCGTCCACTCGTGACACCCTTATAGCACTTCCTACTCACATGTGTTACATACATGATCAGCAGCTGTTTGACCATTATTCACGCGCAAATGCAGAGATTGTGGCCAAATAGCAAATCCTTCAGCCTTCTTGTTCCAGTCCAGATCCAGATCAGTCCAAGGCCAGATCCTGAAGTAGAAAGAGATCAGACCAGACCGGATGCAGCCTGGTCTAGTCTGATGACTGAACCTGATCCAGCCTGAACCAAAGAGAAACAGATCCAAGCTGAACCAGGGCCAGTCCAGAATCAGAGCAGAAGTGAACAGAGCCTGACCCGCTTTCAATTGGTTTTAGATCTGACCTACTTGAGTAAGAGTTATACCTGATCTTACCTGTTAGCTGCCAACAGATCCATTAAGGGTTTGGAACCATTTTGAAGCCTGCTTCAAACCTGATTCGAGCTCCATATGAGCCAATTTCAATCCAATCTTCTTTCGGTTAGAGCCAAACCCTTTACCACTTCCAAGACTCTTGCACAAGGCTTTCATCTACTGGTACTGGACAATCTTCTGAGGAATTTTATAGGATTCTATGTTTGGATGTGATTGACTGGCCACAAGTGATATCATAATCTGATCCATTTCTTCGATTGTTCATTTCTTGCAAAATTCTGTGGATTGTGCTTTTATTTGAAGTTTCTCATGCATTGTTGATTTTACTTATCTCATACGTTGCTTGCATAACATCTTATAAGATTGCATTTCTCTACATTTAGTTTATTTTATCCTTTAGACATGTATTTAGTTTTATTGAGTCTAGCATCTTTGTAAAATCATCTGCTTGTTTGTTTTCTTTTGTATTGCGTAGTCAGTCCTAGGTTAAGTTGTAGACATAACCATATTTAATATGAGATTTAGGTATTTTTCCAAGTCTAATGCCATCACACTAGAGGTTATGATACTATGATGGGTTACGACTCATGTAAAAAATGATTATATGTATAAGTCATGGTCATGATTGGTGTGTTGTTAAGATAGAGGAAATCTGTCGAAAGGTCAGAACAGAGACTTTCAACTTTTATGATACACATGACATCACCTTTTTTGTGAGTGGATAACAAAAATGGACTGCTGTTGTGATCTTTATGAAGTTTTTGGTGAATATAGAGCCTGGTTTACTTAGTGTAAACTAAAAGATTCAGTTAAGATGCACTACCGTAAAAAGACTGATATCTAAACACGTTTACACTCAGCTAAGATGCATTACAAGTAGAGAATGATTCAGCTAAGTTGCACTAGGTATTTAGATGACTTTCAAATAGACCATCATCTACTATTTACATGTTTTACACTGTTTGAGATCTGATTCAAAGGTGAGGTGCTCTACTACATATCATGAATTTCATCAACTTGTTATTTTTTAGCTTAGAGCTAGAATTGTCTTTTACATCACATGTAGATAGGAGACTCACTTTCAAATCTAGGAAGTAATGTTTTAAGTGTGAGGGATATGGACATCTTGCTTACAAGTGATTCTTGATCAAGTGTATTAAGTGAGGTATTTGGATACTGATTTCTAGGGCACTTGAAGAGTCTATATACTAATATTGTGCATTCTTATGACGCTAAGGATTTGAGGATTATTGAGGATGTTCACGATCCTTCTAAGGATACTAGTGATGTTAATGCATTAGTAGTGTCTATTACACTCATACTTGATGAAGTCTATGTCCATGAGAATATTGTGCATATTCATGATATTAATGGTTCAAGGATTATTGAGGATGTTCATGTTTCTTTTGAGGGTACTAGTGATTTTGATGTATTAGTAGAGTTTAGTACACATATGCTTGATGAAGTTTATGTTCATAAGAATGGTAATAGTGATATTGAGCATGTATTAGTGGAGTATAGTATGCTCGTACAAGGTGTTAGGTGGTCACTTGTCAAACCTAGGATAGATAAAGTGATTGAATATGGCATAGCTGCTACTAATGGTGCTAATAGTGAGCCATTAGAGTTCCTGCAATTTGTCAGATCTCCTAGTGTTTTTTCTAGTAAGTTTTTAAAGTTTTTTTTTTTTCTGAGGTTTGTCAGGTTCTCATCAAGCTTAATGTTGTTATGCTAGTAGAGGTGTTTGATAAACTTCTATATAGAACCTATATATCTCGTTCTTTTCCTACTAGAAGTTATGTCTAGTGAGCCTCTTGCATTGCATTTGCTTGATTTACACGATGAGACCCATAGACAGATAGCAATTGCATTGATGGCTACAAATTTATTGCATATTCCCCATAATATCTTGTAGGATTTTGAGGTGGGTTGAAATTCACATTAGGAGGTTCCCTTCTAGAATGATGAGGATGTTACACACTCAATCACCATGTCTTTGTGGAGTTCCAAGGAGGATTGCTTCCGCTACATATTATTTGGATATCCCATGGAATCCTGGCTTTAGTCTGGGTTTCGGTCGAAAGGATTTGACTCTTTGTGAAGGACCATGAACTTTAGCCGATCTACCATGAAAGCCAGTTCCACCACTATATTGGTTCAAACTAGATGCATTAGTGCCAACTTCACCACCATCACCATAGTCATATTGAGATGAGATTGAACAGTTCAACTCGAATATGTTTGACGGTCATTGCTGCACTCACCATAGATGAACTCTTTAAAGCTGGAGAGAATGGATTGGGATTAGATTTAGCTTAAGCAGATTAATTTACTTGTGGTCTCATTTAATTGGGTTGCTATATCTTTTTCTATTAGAATTTAAATTGCACATGTGGTGCACGTAGATTAGTCTATTTATATTGGGAGACAGGTTATATTTTGGAATTGAAGAATGATTATTGATATAGTAACTATAGTTTCTTGAGAACATGTGATTTGCTTCCAAAACTCCCGCAACATGTGATTTGTTTAGAGAGATGGCGTGTGATTCGCCAGTGTGATCCCTAAGGTTATCATTTATCTATTTACCAAATCCTTGTTCTTTCTCAAATCCTCCAAATATCAACTACATACCTTAATTTTGGTCTATGGTGTCACCTTGGTTTGGATCGTGGAAGCCTGATCTATAATCATGCTAGTTTAGAAAGTTCAATATGACCCATTATTGGGTGTGTCTTGTATATCATAACTTGCTTATTTACAGTGTGCTCAAGAACACATTAAAACCAACATTAGAAGTTTCATTACACAAGTGTGAACATTTTCCTTTTTATAGGGAAATTTTAAGTGCAAAATTTACAAATTCTAGCTGATATGAAAATAGTATCTGTAAAACAGGTTTAAGCAGTAGTCATTAGAAGAAATCTTCCCAGTATTGATTAAAAGTACTAGAATTTTTAGGACCTTGGGTACTTCGGGGTGTTTAAAAATTCCAGTGTAATAAGTGGTTATGCTCTGGCCCAGTCCATTTTCAACATCTGATTGTAGGGTCATGGCCAAGATCCGCTTTATCGTGCTTCAAGACCTCCGACCTGGGTTTTGCTGCGCAAGCATTTGTTAGACTAGTTGATTTCTGCTCATTTGACAGCCTAAACTTGTGTCTGCGTAGAGATCTGATAGGTTATGACAAAGGCCCAAATTTTTTTTTTGGGTGTTAGCTAAAATTTTTGTTATTTATACATCTTTTTGTAAATTCATTATACAGGAGATCACATACATAACATCAAATAAATTCTTTTTTTTTTAGGGAAAAATTGAAGTGCTTGAGCATGAAATATGAATGGTGGGATTTACAACCTTCTGACTTAAATATCTAGTTAACTCCATTTTGATTGCATTCTCTTCATCTAACCTCACGTGCCTTACTGTTTCAACATTATCACACATGATATCATTTGGTTCATGCAGGTTGCTTTTCGTGCCAAGGTTGGCAAGCATTATCAACTGCCCCATAAGGGGATTATACCTGAAGAATTTGGCGTGGTAAGATACCTTAGAGGTCAATCTATAAATATTTTCCCATGGGCATTTTAGGGACATACTAATTTTCATTGGTAATCAGATTGCTAGGTATAAGGGGCAAGGGAGGATTGCTGATCCTGGTTTCCAGAACCCTCGGTGGGTTGATGGCGAGCTCGTTATTCTTGACGGAGAGGTATACTTGTGCTTGTGAGAAGCACTAGCCTGCTATGAATTTGAATCATGCTTGTTTCTGTGAGATGTATTAATCTGTTGTGAATTTTGTGCGATTTTAAAAACTTCTTTAGCACGGTATTCATAATGGTAACATTAATTGATGTTTCACAGTACATAAGAGGGGGGTCTGTCATCGGATTTGTTTATTGGGCTCCTGAATATCATTTCTTGGTATTCTTCAACCGGCTGAGGCTTCCGGAGTAGATAACCTCTGGATGTAAGCTTTCATTTCAGACTTGAAGGTAATTTCTTCTTTTATACAATAGAGGGCATTGCATTATGCTGTTATGAAATGTGATACGAGGAGTCTAATCTGTTGTTTCTTCATAAATTTCTTTAATTGCCAACTCTTATCATTCTAGTCAGGAATGTAAATTCTTATTTTTCACGCTCTTTTTAGCAACTTTTTTTGATTTCGTCTTTTCCCCCTTGGGAAATGGTTATTGTCACCTTTATCTGAAGGTACGTTCTATACTGACAGTCGATATTAATCATAGATACAATACATGCTTTTTATGTATTTATTTCTGACGGAGTGCCTGAGAATATGGTGTTTACCATTCAAACAAGTGTATCTTGACTCAGAAATGTTTTTTTTTTTTTTTTTTTTTTTTTTTTTTTTTTTTTTTTTTTTTAAATCTAGTTTGATTGTGACATTTTATATGTAACAAGCAAATTAAATCTTGTAGCCTGTAGCTTATCAAGTGACTACAATATAGCAACATGTATGAGGTTGTGGCCATGACTGATATTTAATGTATTGTACAACTAAATTAGCATTTTCTTCCTGAAATTGCTATCGGAATTTGTCCTCTTTGGCTCCTGACTATATTTATGGCTCAGAGTTTTTCTTTGTCCGCTGTAGGCTATAGCTAACTGTCACTTCCATTTCTTCCACCGTTTTCCACTGGTCTAGGAGAATTTTGAGATACCAGCTGGCCATTTAAGGCTTATGTCAAACCCCTCTCTTTTCTATAATTTCCTCAGCAAAAAGTTCAGACACTTACTGAAGAGAAATTGTCATAGTTAAAGTGCCAGTCATAAAATTTTGGCAACTCTTTCATGGGCCCTTGTGTTCTATTGTCGAACTCATTTTATGGGATGATGGCGCTAGATGACTTTCTTTGCAATATTGTGTCTGGTGGTGATTTTTTTTTTTTTTTTTTTTTTGGCTTCTAACACATTTTTGATGACATTGCAAAATCTTGTGAGTTAAAATTATTTTATAGTTATGATTGAGATTAGCATTGCCTTCTGCACATAATAGTTCATAGATCTAGGCAATAAGGGAATCTTCTCAGCTAGAGCATGCAGGGTTCATTGCAGAGGTTTTTATAATTGTAATATTTTGTTTTTTGTGGAAATTGATAATTCTTCTTTATTCTTATTACTTGAAATGGAAAAGGCTGAAAGCCATCATCAAACAGCAGGAGACTGTATGCCCCTCAGAGACACATCTAATATAAAGTTCTCTCACAGTATAAAAGCAGAAAAATTTGAAATGGGGAAATTTGAAACTCTTGAGGAGATTGATAGAGAACTTGCCGGACCTATCGACAGTCTGCTTTGTTCCCGTAGCAAGCTAGATGTGTTCCAATAGCTAGCTCTCCCATAAGTTATCGACAGTCTGCTTTTTTTTTTTTTTTTTTTTTAACTGCATGCCAGAAGTATATCTAATTTTGAGAGCTCATTTAAAGCTTACCAGGGGCCAAAATTTCATGATGTAGAATGCGGCAGCTTTTGCTCGACACCTGATCCTTCACTTTCTGACCCTTTCAGGTTTCAATTTCAGCTCGTTGTACGTACGGTATCAACCGACTTGCGAACAGCAGAATGTTTTTTGCATCACTTGAGCTATGTTTTTTGCATCACTTGAGCTGCAGTTTATTTTTATTATTTTCAATAAATTTTTTTTTGAAATTTTTTTTATAGTTATGATCTCGACTCTTCGGGTTCATTCATACCCAATTTCTTGGGATTTAGATTTGATTTGGTCCTTCGACAAAATTTTTAACAGTTTCAATAAATAAATATTTTGTATATACTTGATAAAAGTGTAAATGAACTCCTAAAATGTAATTTTATTAAAGTTAAAAAGATAAAATCTTAGTTCTTGCAAAAATTTAAAGAATAATTATTGGATCACTATATTTTTGCTGTTAGCTCATGTAATTTTTTCTAAGTTGCTCACTTGTAGTAAATAAATAAATAAATAAATAAATAAATAAATAAATATAAATAAATAAATAAATATATATATATATATATATATATATATATATATATATATATATATATATATATATATGAGAAAACGGGAAATACACCGGCGGTGAAGGAAGTTTCTTTCACCGTCGCTTAGGTGACCCAAAAAAATTATTACACATGGTGTCATTTAAGAGAATTCATTTATTTGTTATCTTGAATGACGTCCCGTGTTATAATTTTATTGGGCCACCTAAGCGGCGGTGAAGGAATTCCCTTCACCGCCGGTGTATTTTTCGTTTCCTCTATATATATATATATATATATATATATATATATATATATATATATATATATATATATATATAGCTTTGTCCTATTTCCTTCTCGCGAACCACGGAAGCGTCCAGTGCCCATAAGAGCAAAGCTCATTTACCTTCTAGGCTAAAGTCGTGCATCAAAAGGGTTGGCCCGTCAAAAGTCCGGTTCCTTTGCGAAGGAAGTTGAGAATCAACAAGGGTTTTCGTAGAATGAAGGAAGGGAGCGTACAACTAGGGTTGTGGGCACAATCTTGCTTTTTTGTTGGAGAGATAGATTGGAGTTCTCTGCAAAGTTCGAGGCAAACTAAGGTAATAAGGTAAGAGAGCCCGATTTCTTGCTTCAAAAGCCTCTTTACACCGGGCCAGAAAGGTTGTACTAGCAAGGCTAAAATGCCTTTCCTGGGCACATATCAAAACTTTGGAGCAAATCAAGCACATTTCGTGTGTGCGTGTGTGATCTACCAATAATCGTCTTTTAATTTCATTAGGAAGCGACTTGTATTAATGATGTTTCTTATAGGTGGCCTGTAGCAAACACGATGGAGTCAAAATCCTTGTTGGAGGCAACTACTTCATTAAGATGGATGCATATAGAATTTATATTTTCGCAAGTTGTTCCTTGGGGTTATCTCGAAAAGAATCTTCAATGTAGACCCTTTTTCTTACAATGGGTTGAGAGCAGCTGTAAGAGTGTAAGGGTGTCTGTACTCTGCATATATTTACAATATAGTCAGTATATCAGAGTTCAGTATTAATTTAGACAATACCCATAAGATCAAACACAATCTATCAGCTACATTAATGACATATGAAGCTACACTAATGACATATGAAAGAAAACTACCATAGCATATTATTCGAATACATCATAGCTACAAAGTATTATACATTAACTATCGAGTACGCCCTTATGTAAGGAGGAATAAACAAACTGTGTATGTTAATAAATATTTAAACAAATCCGCCAGAAGGCGATGCAGTAAAAGTAAATGATCAAGGGCGTGTGGGATTAGCTCAAAGTTTAACAGGATAAGTAATGTAATTGAGATCATGCTCAAAACAATAAACAAAATAAGTATTAACATGATGCGAAGTCCTATATGATTCACATCAAATTATTAAATGCGATCAAATATCAACAAGGAGAAGGAAAATAAATTTAAACCCTGAGATTCAACTACACATAACCTATATAAGATAAGCGGGTGATAATCTTTGAAGAATCCTGTTGCAAATCCCATACTACATGACATAGTGAGTAATTTTTGTTTGGTAAACAATCTCGTCGTTCCAATAAGATTTTGTATAAGTTTTACATAAGTTCTTGATTTCGAAACTATTATTTGTTATAAGAGCCAGCTGGAGAAGCGCAAGCCACGGGTCATTATAATCCAATATTATATTCGTACTCTGACCCAAAACCACGTGCTGCAGGCTTAGAACAGGTCATTGATCGTCCCTAGACAAGATCTGATAACGAATCCTGGCTTATGCCAAATCTCTATCTAAAAGCAATACAACGCATGTGTGCATGCCTGAGTCACGTGTACAGGAAGAAATTTTTACAAACCGTACATATATATATTACAAGCTGGGTATATTACAAAATATACAGTCCGCCTCCATTTTTGCACTATAGAACCTACGGAGTTTAAAGACACCATCGATTCTAATTAGCATGGAATTAGGCTAATTAGTGAGGTTAGAAAAGTTGTTAGCATCCCTAAAACAATCTGAACAAAATCAAACACTGGGACACTCTCCATTGTCCACCATCATCATCACTCAAGATATTAAAATTGCCTTTAATGGAGGAGGGTTTAGATGGTCCTAGAGAACCCAAATAAAAATAAAAATAAAAATAAAAAATAAAAAATAAAAAATAAAAAATAAAAACACTAAATTGGCCACTATTCGTGTTGAGTTAGTAGAGTCAATCATCTTACTATAAATTTAGTTGATTTAGTCGAGTTATCCTCAAGATCTCCAATCTCGCGAATGAAGATCCAGAACCTACAATTGAGTTTGCAAATAGAGATACGAATAGGCAGGCCACGGACCAAATTTGAACCCCTCCTATTTAAAATTTTGAATTAAAAAAATAAAATAAAATTTTTATTTTTCTAATTCAAAATTTGAATATGACATGCTAAAAATTAACCCTTACACCCGTCCATTCTCACTGAAACAACGCCGTTTAAGAAACGTTAGTGATTGCCCTTATCTCTCTATCAGAAGCAACACATATTTTTGGAATCATAATCAATTAATTAAACTCGATCTATCCCTAATAATTTATTGTGATGGCAAGAAATTTATCTGGAATGATCTCCCGTCGAAATATATGGGAGTTCCAACTACAATATTCTCTTCTTGTTGCTGAGCACATTATACGCATAAACCTTGGGCCTTTCTAGCTTCCTACTTACAATGACAATCGTTGCTCATCTATCTTCGTCATATCTAGGAATGATAATGAATATGTCCACAAATCAATTTTTTTTTTTTGCCGTTCTATTTAAAATTTTGAATTAAAAATAAAGATTTTATTTTTTTTCTAATTTAAAATTTTATATAGGAAGAGCAAAAAATGGACCTGTGGACAGTCCATGAACTTCCCTAGGGCCGATACTTAGCTACTAACTAGGCCTGCTACAGAAATTCCATGTTTGCATGTGTAGTACCTAGTTTCAAAAGTTGAACCTATGCATAATATTAGATGGGTCCGAACATCATTAAAATAGACCAGAACCTTAACCTTACAGAACTCATTCACTAACCCAATTGTAAATAAACAGAAATTAGTAGAAAAAAATATATGTAAAACTCAATTATGTCAAATCTTTTACATGGACTATTTTGATAGAGTTTTGATTAAATCAATATTTTTAGAGATCTAGATTTTGATTTTGGTAACCTTAATATTCTATTCAATAACATGCTACTAATTCTTCCCTTGCTTTTGGTAAATCGAAAAGTAATCTTTAACACTCTACTAGAGAAGAAATTAGAAAAATAACAAACATGATAGGATGACACCACATATTCCACTAGCAAGGTCCATATTTTGACCGGTTAGAATCTTTTTCTTATCTTTGTTGTTAGGAATTTCCTATAAATAAGCATTAAGTTAAAATACAAAATAATTTCTCTCAATTCTCACCATAATTTCGAAGTTTTGGTACAGTGAAATAGTCTTTCAATATGGTATCAGAATACTCATGACTTCCACCACCATCACCGCCACTGATACTATTGATAACCCCTCCAACCCTTTCTTCCTCCATTCCTTGGATAACCAGAGAGCTATTCTTGTTAAAATACAAAATAATTTTTTCCAACCCTCACCATAATTTCGGAGTTTTGGTGCAGTAGAAAAAATCTTTCAACATGGTATCAAAGCAACACATGTTTAATTTTTGTCGGGCGCCCCACAGCTTCGGAGTTTTGGTGTAGTGGCAGGGCCTTTCAATATGATATCTGAATAATCCAGATTCAATTCCTGTCGAGCACGCATTTAATTTTGGATCCACTGTCGGGCACGCATTTAATTGTGGATTTTTAAAAAAAAATTATACCGTTGCGTAAAGTCTAAGTTTCTGCCCAAAATAGTATTTAAAATATAAAATTATTTCTCTCAACTCTCACCATAACTTTGGAGTTTTGGTACAATGTCCAGATTCAATTCCTGTTGGGCACGCATTTAATTGCGAATTTTAAAAAAAATTATACCGCTGCATAAACCCTATGTTTCTGTCCAAAAATGGGCCTTCAACCTGCGAGGACGTATTAAAATACAAAATAATTTACTCAACTCTCACTGCTATTTCATAGTTTTAGTACAGTGGAAGGGTACTTCAACACATTATAAGCAGGAACTGAAAATATGGACTGAAAATTTGTGAAAATTACTTTTTACATGGATTTACATATTAAAATCTTTGTTCATGGATTTGTTAAAACTGGGTTTAGATTCGCTTAGGTGGATTCCCAAATCAATCCTTTAAATCTCTTTTCGTATATTCATTGAGAGTTGGTGAGAGATCATCTTGGAGTGGAGACCCAAATTGATCTTTATTCTTTTTATTTTGTTCTAATTTTTTTTAAAAAAAAATTCTATTTTCTTTTGTTCTTCTCAAAATTTCAAATTTTTCCACCAATAAACTCTAATTTGGCTTCCATTCTGCATCAAAAGCTCACCATTTGTTATTTCTTAGCTCATTAGCGATGCAACTTATTTGAAAATTAAAATTAATGATTTCATTTTTATCCATATAAAGCTCCATGCCCTAATGGATTTGATACAGGTTTCTCTGCCCATAGATAGAGATCTCATTGCTAGCATGGGTCTGATATAGTAAAGTTCTCTTTTAAGCATGAGAAGTTGGTTAGGGACATAATTTCTACTTTCCGAACTCTTGTTTCTAAGATTACTTTACTCATGATTTCTCCGAAAGAAAGAGATGCAGCTTGGACAGTCGTGTTCTTTACTTTTTCACATTTTTTTAATTCGATTCGATTTTTACCGGCACGTCGTTGGCTCGAAAGCCGGAATAATCCTTTCTCAATTGGCAGTTTTGAAATGACGAGTTGATTATAAAGCCGCTTCCATTGTAGTTGTCAGCTCGTTCTTGACAAATCCGATCGGGTCACAATAGTGCGCTAATCTTTCTACTGCACAGGTTGAATAGATCAAGAAGTGCATTTCAACACCTTCGTTCTCAGTTATGATTATTAGCTCTCTATCGGATTTCTTTGGTAGCAAAAGAGGTCCACGACAAGGGGGGGTCCCTTTTCACGATTGTTGATAAGTATGTGTCTCTTCTTTGTTTCTCTATTTTTGTTTATAAATAAAAGTACTACTCGGCTACTTTAATGTGCTTCAGAAAATAGTTTTTTGGTGAAGAATTAAAAGCCCAAAAGACAAAGTTATAGGTCCAAACCCTCCAAATCCCAAGATCCTATTACAATATTTAATTTAGTTCTGTTTTTAAATCAGATGTCAACAAAAATCAACTGAGAGCTAAACAATCAAGAACGAGATTAAGTTATTGAGAAGGAAATCGAGTTGTTAAGAAAAATCAACTCAAAATCATGCAGAATCCATTTATTGTGGAAAAAATTAGTAACAAAGTGATTAAAGGAATATCAAGTTAAAGTTACATACAGTGAATCAGATTAATTACAAGCAATTAAGGTAAATAATTTAGCCAACCAAGCTGTAATGACATATCAAGTCAAAAACTACAAATATCAATTTTGATTCTTTATATATACTTTATCATGAATGTAACTATCTCTTCAATTTTGATTCTTTATATAGACTTTGTTATGAAGGTAACTATCTCTTTTACCCAAAAATAGAGGACAAATTCTCACTTGTAGAGCAAAATAGATTTTGTATAATAATTTATAAAAAAATTTTATGTCTTTTGGCAGGTGTTCTTAAAATCAGTAAGTTTTTTTTTTAAAATTTTATTTTATTAAAAAGTTCATCTTTTTGTTCAATTAGTTATGTCGATCTCCAAGTTTTCTTCTTTATATAATTGTTTTACTTCTTTCATAAATAGGTAAACTTTTATATACAAGTACAAATAAAATTAAGACCATAATCTGTTCAAATAAATAATTTCTAATGTTTTTTATGCTTAAATTAAGATAATAAAATCAAATAAATATTTAATTCCTAGATGTGCAGTATGATTTGATAGATTATTTATCTCATCCATAATATTAATACTTAAGAGATGAGATATAAAATTACCATTGACATAGAATTAATTACCAAAGGTTTCTTATCTTGTATTTATTAATTAATTAAAACTGAGATTTATAGATTATTGTGAATGCCGTACTACTTATGCTTTCTAATAACTAATTAATTTGTAAAAGTTGTAATTTTAAGAGATATATTTAATTGATATAATATTGTTCTTAGTGCATGAGGCACTTTATTTTTATTTGTTCATATTTTTAATTAGTTAATCAAACAACAAACCTATTATCTCTTCATCAATTCGTCTTGTTAGAGCTAAAAACTAGATAAAACCATCTTTCTTACGAAATCGACCGTTAAGTATTGCTGATGTATGCCATACGCTTGATATTTTAAACAGCACAATTGCATAATCCTACAAAATTTCAATTTATTAAACAATATTCTTCCAACTTATTCACTTATTCCTCGGCATGGAGAAACTCAAACTACCTACTTTTCCAATCTTCAAACTACAATATATGGTTTGGTATTCTAGAGATGACATTTTGTTTACTAAAAGTTTTGTTTAATAAATTGTTGACTATGGACAGGCTACTACAGTTTGGAAATATCCAGTATGCTACTTGTTTTTCATTTTATTTTTAATTCAAATTTTTGAATAGGATGGACTATGAATTGGCCTTTTGACCTGACATTTCTCATCCTTACTTTCAAGTAGAAACTGGGCGGCTTTACTAGTGATGCAGTTAATTCTTTACTTGAAGAAGGTGGAGAGAGAGAGAGAGATGGATGGTTGTTTCAATCTAATTATGGAGAGAGAGAGAGAGATGGATGGTTGTTTCAATCTAATTATGGAAATGAAGATTGACTGAGGTTTCCAAAAGGTTGTAAAAGGATGTATACATTCACTTGAAAGACTTGCCGCCACTGGAAAGCTGGTAACACAACTATATTGGCCAATTGGAGCTGACGCGGAGCATATATAGTTCTAATAAAATTGTACTAAACTATTGCAAACTATTGAAGTGCAGTGACATTTATTTATCTTTCAAAAGAAAAACTCCCTTGTCCGATCCAAATTTGGACCTTACCCGCTTAGCAATTAAGTACAGTCCGAATTTGAAGTATAGCTGGATGTGGACCTAGATCCATTTGGAATTGGATAGGGACCGCTTCAAAAATTGATATATATTTATGGGTAGTTCTAGAGGGGCACATCATTTTTTCCAGTGAGCCCAGTTTTCCTAATGAGCCCACCCTCTCTTTTCAGAAGAGAGAGTTTTTCCTTGTGAGCACCCTAACACTACCCAAAATACCCTCCCCTCAAAGATGGCAATGAGCCACACAAAGACAAGGATGGGGGAGGCCTGGAGAATTGAGGAGGTGGCTTTCAACGTCCTTGGGCTTTCGATGGATTGCTTCATCCCTCCGGCGGATATCAGAATGGGGTCCGTTAGCGGGACGAGCGAGTTGCCCCTGGCTGAGAAGGGCATGTTGCAGATGGTGGGCAGTCATCGGGCTAGGGTTCAGCGGTTGCGGGGAAGCCGCAGAACGCCAATGAGAGCAACAACATCGTCTGGAGGGTTGAGGTTTAGGGTGAGGATTTCTGATGATATTGATTCAGAGGCTAATTCGAAGTGTTCATATTCTCAATTTAACATCGTGATAACCATGGAAAGTAGGGTTGGATAGCAGGTCCTTGCAATAACCATGGAAAGTAGGGTTGGATAGCAGGTCCTTGCAATCTCTTGAGAACTTGGTGGATCTTTATACTCTGAATACAGACTAGTAGTTGAAGTTAGATCTTTTTTTTTTTTTTTCCTTCCAGTTTCAATCTTGTGAGATGGAGCAGGGGTTCTTTTTTGCCTGCACATTCTCTTGTTTGCCCTATGCAAGTCTCGGCCGATGGCAACAACAATGCTATAGCTATACTAATTCTCCTAGTGTATGGCTTGTGGCTACTTTTGATCAATGGCATGTGTGTTTCTAGTCTAAAGGGTGTAAGAAACTGATGTCTAGCAAATGGTTGAGAGTTGCAATCTCATTGTCAATATTATTAAAATTTTTCTCTTATGATGCTAGAACAAGCATAGCAAAAATGCGTATGTTTTGTTAGATGTACAATAACACTAAGATAATTCATAACATAATCATAACTTGCCTTCAGAATCTGATAGGATTTTTCTTCAAATAATGTTATTTCATTCCGAGAATAGTTCATATTCCAAGAATAATCCAATCTTTTCTGTTTGGGGTTAATGTCCAGGGGTTTTCTAGGATTCTATTAAGCAAAGTTACCCGCTTCTGTCCTTGTCAAAATATTCAAAAGCCTTATATAAATGGTCTTTTTTCTCCACTCTATTCATGTGCATGGTAGCTGATATGAATTCAATGTAATCAATTGTTCCATTTATGACAGCCTCTAGTTATTTACTAACAGAAGCATTCGAGTTATTTACTAACCTGTTCCAGTTTCAAAATTGCTTAGAGTAACGATGGCGGCTTCAACACTAATGGATCTCAATTCTTCATTTGCACGGACAGGACTCCGTGGCTCGATGGGAAGCATGTGATATTTGGCAAGATTGCGGTGAATGCTGCCTCCGCCTCTAAATCTGTCAAGTTCCATGATCTACAGACCCAACTCATCCACAATCACTAGACCAAACTAGAATTTTTTTTCATTTTTCATTTTTTCTTTTGAAATTATTTAGATTTATTTATTGATGAAATATGTAGTCAGAAATGGTAAGCTTTGTATACAAATTTGAGAGATGAATAAATTATTTTGTGTTTGTTGCATAATCAATTCTTGGATATAATTATATTTTAATTTCTTCATATGATAGTTTAGGGGCAATCGAGTGCAAATGTAATCATCATAAACCTTCTGATAATTTCGTTACCAAATGGATGCATTCTTGTTCAGTACCTTGGAATGCATGGTGTCTTGATTGCTATTGGGGGATGAGAATATATTGGTTCCATTTCTTTATTCTTTTATTATATTTTATGTGCATGTATATGCACGTGGAGTATCAGAGATGTAACTTTAAAGAAAATGTACATGATAATTGGCATTACTATTGTAATAAAAATTATCAAAGAATTAAAATTTCTTCATAAAAGTTTGTATTTCCCTTTTTTTATTACATTTTGTTTCTGGACTGCAATATCTGAAGTAAAATTCAGTCAACGGATGGTAAAATCTATGGAATCATGGATGTAGCCGATAGATTTCACTGATACCTCCATTTTGCTTTGAAGGTAGCTAATCTTTATATAGAGAATAATGCTAGAATAATGGATGTCGGTTGTATCATCTCATTGTGTGAATTCAAAAAGACTCATCGTAAACCTTGTGATGAACGTCTTCTGTATTTGCTTTTTTATGGTTTTTTAAGGTTTTTATTATGTTTCGTGGTTTGTATTCTCCATTTTCATCGAGTGCGACACAACTCAAAAATTCCTCCTTCGTATGATTTCTTAGGAAATAATATACGAAAATAAACTTCTTTTGTAATCATCGTAAAATTGTGATGAACTTCTTTTATATTTGCTTTTTTTTATGGATATTATTATGATTTGAAGATATCTAAACTGTCTTGAAGTTATTTCAGTAAGAATTGCAGTTATTAAATATTAAATAACTTATTATGTTTTAATTTAACTTGATAATGTTAACCAATTTATATACATAATTTTTAATCTACTGTCCATGGTGTACACCCCGAGCAAAATAGCAACTGTCTGAACTGGAAGTCCGGACAGTGAACAACAGTCCGGGGTCTAGACCCTGAACGAACAATATACCGTCTAGGGTTAGACCCTTGACAAACAATATACCGTCTGGGATCTAATCCCGGACAGTCTATTTTTCGTCCGGGTTTAGACCCCGGATGGACAATATACCGTCCGGAATCTAACTCCGGATGGTATATAATTCATCTGGGATCTAACCCCGGACAGAAATAGAATGGAGGTTGAAGAAGAGCATTAGTATTTAAAAAAATTGATGGCAAACTTGTTATTTTAACTAAATTTTTAAGTGGGCTCACCAGGAAAAATGGTTAGACCCTGGACAATCAATAGACCGTCCGGAATCTAATCCCGGACTGTCTATTTTTTGTCCAGATTTAGACCCCAGACGGACAATATACCGTCCGGGATCTAACTCCGGATGGTATATAATTCATCCGGGATCTAACACTGGACAAAAATAGAATGGAGGTTGAAGATAAGAGCATTAGTGTTAAAAAAATTAATGGCAAACTTGTTATTTTAACTAAATTTTTAAGTGGGCTCACCAGGAAAAATGGTGTGCCCCTTTAGAAACTCCCATATATACGAGTTTGTGAATTCAGATCCGAGTATAATTCTACCCATACCCAACTCAATCTGCCCCGGTGGCGAGCCTAATACCTACTACACATGACTGTACAAAATCTGTCATTCTTTATGAAATTTCAGAAATAAACTATTTAATACAGAATGATCCTAATACGAAATAAATATAAGTCTAAGAAAAATAATATCATATACCAAAATAATAATTTTTGGATATTTTTTCCCCTCTTTCTCACCTCTACATTGTGATGATACTTTCTCCCTAATTTGACTATAATCTCTTTTGTTTTTTGAATGTTTTTTGAAGTAAAACATAGCAGATTAACGCCCTTTGCGTTCTATTAGCGAATAGTTAATAGAACTATATAAATAAAAATGAAAAAGGTAAAGAAGTAGAAGAAAAAAAAAATAAACAAGGGGGGCAGGAGACCCACGCAGGGATCTCTTTCACAGTTCTGACCACAATAGTTTGGGTAAATGCCCTTACAAAATACATAAGGAATAAGCGGTACAGAATGAAGTAAGAAACTGTCAACGACTCAAATAGCTCCTTTTCTCCCTCTCACGGCAGGAGCAAAATAGATCTGTTACACTGGAGATGATTGAGACCCATAGGGATTCTTATCTGAGGAACCTCCCAACAACTGTAACCTCTCCTCGTCCGGGGCTATACCTAGCCAAAGAATAAAATCGTGAGAAATATGTCGGATATAATAATCTATGGCATGAAAAGTAGAGTTAAATGTTTTATTGTTCCTTTCGGCTCAAATATTCAAGCTGACTGTCGCAAATAAAGTTCTAACTAACTTCGTATGGGCATCCTCTTTTCCGAGCATGTCCCAAACATTATAGTCAAGTTTGAAATTGATATTAATTCCTGCCCTCCTAGCACACCCTTCCCAAACTTGCCTAGAAAAGGAAAAGGCACAGTTAAAGAAGATATGATCGGTTGATTCTCCATCTTGCTTACATAAGATATATATACTAGGACCTATCCAACCTCTGCACTATAATTGTGGCCAAGTCAGCACCACCCTCTTGATCAAAAGCCACAAAAATATTCTCACTTTTGGGGGCATTTTGTTTTCCAGATCCAAATTGTGTAAGATGAAACACCACTATGAATAAAGTGTCGGTATGTTGAACTAACCAAAACTCCCCTCCCTTGCCCCATCTCCATACCGGTTGGTCCTCTCTGGTGTTACTCGGGATAAAATTATTGAGAGTTTGCTTAAACTCACAAATCTGAAATAAACATATTCCATCTCCATCTTGACCTCCCCCAACAGTCTCTGACGTTATTTCTTTTTTGTTGGCGAGCTCAAAAGCTCTCGGGAAGAGGGATTTTAACGGGACCTTTGAACACCACCGATCATATCAGAAGCGATCCTATGGCCATTGCCTATTCTGAATTCCAAACTGTGCCAAACCAATGATTTCGAGATCATCACTCCTTTCCAGAAGTTTGAGGCATTCGATGGTTTTCTGAAGGCGCCATACCAACTCGTTTTCCTTCGGCCATAACGTTGCCAAAGGAGCTTTTGTAATTCACCCTTAGGCTTTAGTATTAATCGCCACCACCATTTTGCCAATAAAGCCATGTTAAAGATCTTTAGATCTAGAATACCCAGTCCACCCATATCTTTCGGCTTATAGACCTGCCCCCATGGCACCAGATGATATTTATTAGTTCGCTCTGCCGTTCCATTCCGGAGGAATCTCATTCTGATCCGATCAATTCTCTCTCTGGCCCAACGTTGCAACATAAAAAATGACATAAAGTATAAGGGTAGGGCAGAGAGAACCGAATTGAGCATAACCACCTTTCCCCCTAATGATAATAGTGCCCCTTTCCATCCTTCAAGTTTCCTCTCAAACATATTAAATAGTGGTTGTCACTCTAATCTTTTCAGTCTCCTAGACTTTAGGGGGATGCCCAAGTATTTTATCGGGAACCGTTCTTCCTTGCACCAGAAGATATCGAGAATCAAATGGAAAGATAATTTTTCTTTCTCCCATCCAAACAAAAGAACTCTTATTGAAATTTATCTTTAATCCCGACCAGGTCTCATAATAGCATAGGGCTCACTTCAGTATCATGGTTTACTTAACATAATTCCTTCCAAATATAAGTGTATTATCTGCATATTGAAATTGATGATTTACAGGTGTGATGCGCTAGCTAACCCCCGCACTAAGCCCTCCCTCTTCGCTTTAGTCAACATGTTATTCAGCCCGTCCGCAACAAGTACAAACAGAAGTGGAGATAGTGGATCGCCTTGTCTGAGTCCCCTTCTCAGTACAATTTCTTTACCCGCTTCCCCATTAATCCTTATTTGTGTCTTTGCTGAATTAAGCCACATAATTATCCAAGACACTTATCTTGGACCAAAGCCCCTCAAACAAAGAACTTCCAACAAACACTCCCAATTTACCATATCGTAGGACTTCTCGAAATCCAATTTTAGCAGGTATCATGTCCCTTCGGATTTATTGCACTGATGAATTATTTCATGTGCAATTGCAACCCCCTCTAATATATTTCTCCCCCCGATGAAACCAGTTTGATAATCTTAGACCAACTCCTGTAATTTAGGAGCCAGCCTATTTGCTAAAATTTTTGATAGTGTGTTATTCAGTAATGCAATAGGGCGGAATTCCTCAATTCTTTCAGAACCAATCTTCTTGGGAATTAAGGTAACCACATAATAGTTGATCATATCTAATCTCTCCTCTCCTTCAAAGACCTCGTGCAGGAGTCAAACCAAATCTACCTTAATCAGCATCCAGAAGATTCTGAAAAAGAAAAGCAGAAATCCATCTGGTCCTGGTACCTTGTCCTGTCCCAAATCTTAGACTGCTCTTTTGATCTCATCCTTGAAACTCCCCCTCAGGGGTCTGCCAAACTAGGGAATCGTTCCCATGTATTTACTCTGAAACTCGATCTGAAATTTTCCTTCCTACCTCGGAGTTTTTTGAAATATTGGAAGGCATGGTCAAGTAATTCTATATCCTACACCAGACCGTTCTCCGTTTTCAAAGAATGTATTTTATTGAATTTGGGACGCATGCTGGCACACTTGTGAAAAAAAGCGGTGTTAGCATCACCCTCTTTCAACCACTTATCATGCGCCTGTTGTCTCCATTTGATCTCCTCTCTTTTATATATATTGTTAATTAGTTTCCTCAGTTCTAAAAGTCTTGTAACTTTGTTCTGATTCAAGCTTCTAATTTCTTCCTACCTCTCCAGTGAGTCTATTTTTCCAAGGATTTGACTCTTTTGAGATCTTGTCTACTCAAGAAATTATCTCTCCCACTTTCCTAGAGCTTTATGCAATCTGCGTAACTTCCTACTGATGTTATCTGACGCGTCTCGAGCCTCTATGTTCTAAGACCAACTTTTTCTAATGATGTCATGCACTTTGTTATGTTCTAGCCACCATTTTTCAAAGCGACAGTGTTTATGCAAGTGGGATATTCTCTCTTTCAACTGGAAACATATTGGAATATGATCTGAAGTTGGTCTTTGTAAAGCTAATACTTCCACCAGAGGAAACTTAGCGTCCCATGTGTCGGACACGAAGATCCTATCCAGTTTAGCCAACTATTGATCATCCCGCATACTAGACCAAGTGAAGAGACGATCGTTAATGGATAGGTCTATGAATCTTATTTGGTTGATCAAATTATTGAAACTCTCCCGATCCCTGTGGTATCTATCACCGCCTTTTCTCTCATTTGCGAAACGAGTGATATTGAAATCCTCGCCTATAATCCAAGGATCTGTACCCCAATTTCTAATCCACTTTATCTCCTTCCAAAATGCAGGTCTTAATTGGCTCTCATTCGGACTGTAAACTGCAGTCACAATTTGCCCAGCCATCGGTCTGTCTCTTCAATTTAACTGACAAAGAGTATTCACCTTTTCATGTATCTAACACCTCAAATTTCTTACTAATAGCCAATAAAATCCCCCCCGATGCTCCCCTCGCATTTTTAACTATGAAAGCAAAATTATTCAATGGGGCAATTGTCCCTAGATCTCTACTACTCGGTTCTGTTAGTTTTATTTTTTCTAGACACACAATGTCCACTTTATTACTACGGATCACCACTGCAATCATTCGGCGCTTGGCGGGGTTACTCATACCCCTCACATTCCAAAACATATAATTCATATTTTAGTGTTTTGTCTTCTCCAAAACAGGATGTGGAAATTATCACAATTCTGCATCCCTTCCTAATTCATCAACTCTGGATGAATCCTAGTGCCCGCAATTGTGCTAAAGTTGTGTGCGTGTTCGTTAACATTACAGCCCATGTTAATGTCACAAGTGTTGGCTAGTGAAATAAGCATATCATCTGGTATAATATTAAAGACACTAAAAGAAGAAGTAGAGGCCCCTGCTTTGAGTTCCGTTAGTAACGCCTTCCTTTTGGAAGCTGTGTCTGCGACCAGACCACACTGATAGCTCTGTCTCTCCTCTTCTCCTCTAGTCTTTTGCTTCTTCTAGAAGGGGTTACTGTTGACACCCCTCTATTGGCCTCCTCCTTATCCCCTACCCGCTCATCGACAAGTCTTGCACTTACTTCTTCTAGTATGATCTCTTGCTCCAGTGATCTATTCTCAGCAGTATAACAAATTTGTTCAGTCATCACGATATTCTCGATCAGCTGTCCTTGTGGTTCTGCTTCAGTAACAGATAGTGACAAATATGCTTGGTTATATGATGCACCTCCCAGAGACCGGCGCCTCTCCCTGATTCGTTTAGGCAAACGTGAAGCCTGTCTTCTCCTTTGTTGTTTCCCGGTCTTTATGATTTCTTTCCGCATGATATTCTCCAACAATTTGGCTATTGTGTCCTTGGCAAACTCCTTATCAAAGGTTTGCAAAGTTGATATTAAATCAGTGTAATCTGTCCGACTCGAAGAAGAACAAGCTCCTCCACCTTTATGAATCTCTCTCCTTGTCGCAGTTCTTTCCTCTGTAATCTTTTCTGCTACTTGTAAGGCAGACGGCAGGCCACCAACAGAAGAAGCCAATAACTGTACAGGTGCTACGGGCAAAGAAAATTCATTTAACTTCTGACCCAAAACAATTCCAGTTTCTGGTGACAATTTTTCTCCTGATCCAAAAGTACACTAATGGGTCCACTCCCCACTAATTCTCTGCCATACCCTTCAGGGTTTTGGGTAATTTTTTCAACCGAGCTCCCCTCGTTTCTCTCTTCCCTCCACTGTTGACTCAACGTGGGGCCCGAGATATCATTAATTACTCCCATGTCTCGTTCCGAGTTATACCCCAAGACCCGAGCCTCTGCCTCCTCCTCTTGAGCGTCCTTTTGAGTTGCTCTGTCCAGATCCATCGGTCCTTCTCCTTCCTCTCCCTGGTAGTCAACCTCTCCTCCCCTATACTCTCGATCCGCCGACTCTTTCTCTCTGCCACCTGTATGCCCGAAAAATTGAATATTCCTTTATATGCCAATTTAATTTTGAATTACAGCAATAAAAGAAAAATTACAAAACAGAAAATCGAGATTAAAAGAATGGGGATCGATTGATTTCGATTCCCCTTTATTTTTGTGGGTCTGGCAGCGGTGGAGCTTTGTTTCTGTACTCCGTTGATGATCCGAACTCTCTGAATTGAGGAACTCCTCTCTGAATATTTGGACTCTTCCCCAAAGAATCTCCCTACTCTGCCCAAAAGTCCCCCCCTCCGGTTAAATTTCTGTGTTTTATAGACCGAAGAATCTAGAAATCCGGCTTCAATTATTCCTGAAAAATCGGATCGCGAAATATTAGCGAAATAAACAACGGAAATAAAAAAATACGGAAAACAACCCGCTGGTTGGGACCCGCGGGATCGCTCCCGTGGGTGGCAACCCGCGGGATCGCTCCCGCGGGAGTCTCCCGAGGTGCAACCCGCGGGTGTGCCCACTTAGCAAGTGGGTGTGCTCACTTAGCAATTTTTCTTTTTTTTATCTATATAACCCCTCCAAAGTTTTCGAAGTTCTGTATTGAATCGTACTGAATTTCGAAATACTTTGGATTCTTTAATTTTGGCTATAGACCTTTTAAAGGATTTTGTTGATAGAGATAACTGTTAACATATTCATTTATTCAAATCAAACAGTGGTATGATTTTAACGTACTCATTAGATGACAAGTAGAGGTATGATGTTAACATGTTTATTTTAGGTCAAGCAAAGGTGTTATGTTAACATGCTCATTTTAATCCTAACCGTTCAGTGACATCTAGTATGACGGATAATAGAAAGACAGAGGTGATATTAAACGTTTCTTGAAGCTCAACCTATTCAGAGGATCTGGTCGTGATAGGGACAAGCTGACTAAACAGAGGTGACGGTTAACGAATTTAGATTTGAAATCGGACTATCAGAAGTAACTGTTAACTTGATAGGGAGATGATTTTCGTCAGAGGTGATTTTTTAACTTAACGACATCAAAACACGTTCGTCAGAGGTTGTAATGTTGGATTTGATGAAGTGTGAATTTTCTTTTCTGTCAGAGGTGAAATCTTAACGTGACAGGGGATCGATTTAATTAGGATTTTGTCTCATTTGATTTTGAATTATGATGTCAGAGGTATGATTTTTAACTTGACAGATATTTTGGAGTGTCGCTTGCTCTGTTGGAGCAAAATGACAAGAAAAGTTTTGCTGTCAGAGGTGAAATCTTAACGTGACAGGAGATTTATCTGATTAGGATTTTTAGCAAACCCCCAACTATCAACGGATTTGATTAGCCTTTATCAACTACCGTTTGAGTTGGGCTAGCCATGCTATTCCCCTCAGCATGGTGAGTTGTCGAGGATTTCGTTTGGGCTTAAATGCCAAATTTTTCCTCTTCCCATTGCCTTAGCAGCTTAGGGCAGTGATGTATCCTTATATTTGGATAAGAATACTGTTGTGACAGATTTATCGTGGGATTTTTAGCAAACCCCCAGCTATCAACTGGTTTGATTTGCCTTTACCAACTACCGTTTGATTTGGGCTAGCCATACTATTATCGTCAGCATGGTGAGTTATCGAGGATTTCGTTTGGGCTTAAATGCCAAACTTTTTCTCTTCCCTTTGCCTTAGCGGCGTTGGGTGATTCATGCTTTTTACCCCCAGCATGGTGGGGTTGGCGAGAATTTTATTCTCTTCCCGTAGCCTTGTCGGCGTTGGGTAATTCATACTTATTACCCCCAGTATGGTGGGGTTGGCGAGAAATTTATTCTCTTCCCGTAACCTTGTCGGCGTTGGGCAGTTCATACTTATTACCCCCAGTATGATGGGGTTGGCGAGAAATTTATTCTCTTCCCGTAGCCTTGTCGGCGTTGGGTAATTCATGCTTTTTACCCCCAGCATGGTGGGGTTGGCAAGAATTTTATTCTCTTCCCGTAGCCTTGTCGGCGTTGGGTAATTCATACTTATTACCCCCAGTATGGTGGGGTTGGCGAGAAATTTATTCTCTTCCCGTAGCCTTAGCGGCGTTGGGTAATTTATACTTTTTACCCCCAGTATGGTGGGGTTGGCGAGAAATTTATTCTCTTCCCGTAGCCTTGTCGGCGTTGGGCAGTTCATACTTATTACCCCCAGTATGGTGGGGTTGGCGAGAAATTTATTCTCTTCCCGTAGCCTTGTCGGCGTTGGGTAATTCATACTTTTACCCCCAGTATGATGGGGTTGGCGAGAAATCTATTCTCTTCCCGTAGCCTCAGCGGCGTTGGGCGGTTCATACTTATTACCCCCAGTATGGTAGAGTTGGCGAGAAATTTATTCTCTTCCCGTAGCCTTGTCGGTATTGGGTAATTCATACTTTTACCCCTAGTATAATGGGGTTGGCGAGAAATTTATTCTCTTCCCATAGCCTTGTTGGCGTTGGGTAATTCATCATTTTTTTATTTTATATATACATTTTTATTTCTTTATCTCTCTCTTTATTTTTTGTTTGCAATGATGTCCTTTTTTTTTTTTTAGGTGATGACGCCTAGCATTTTATTTTTTTATTATTTATTTATTTATTTATTTTGGTAAGCGATGAGTCCTTGCAAATATATTTTTATTTATTATTATTTTTTGTTTATTTTTATTTATTTATTTATTTTGTTTATATTTTTCAATTTTTTTAAATATTTTTTTTATTTTTTATTTTAATTAATTTTTTTATTTTATTTTTTTATTTATTTATTTTTTTGGCATCCGCGGGTGCATCCGTGGGATACAACCCATGGGTAGAGCACTCATACTGCATGTTTTTTTTTCCTCTTTTTTTTAAATATTTTTTTTTTTTAACTTTGTCAATTTTTTGTGGGCGATAACACCCTTTCTTTTTTTTTTCCCTTTTTTTTTATATTTTTTTGCCTTTTTATTAATATTATTTTTATTCTTTATTTTTTTTATTTTTTTTGTGCGGGAGAGAGGGAGAAAAGTGCGGGTACCCAGGTGGGTCCCACCCATCTGTGGGTTGCGTCCCGCGCCCGCGCTTCCATCTGCGGGTTGCGTCCATGGGGGTCCCAAGATTCCATCTGCGGGTTGCATCCCGCGCTTCCATATACGGGTTGCGTCCACGCGGGTCCCAAGATTCCATCTGCGGGTTGCATCTCTCGCTTCCATATGCGGGTTGCGTCCACGCGGGTCCCAAGATTCCATCTGCGGGTTGCATCCCGCGCTTCCATATGCGGGTTGCGTCCACGCGGGTTCCAAGATTCTATCTGCGGGTTGCATCCCGCGCTTCCATATGCGGGTTGTTCCACGCGGGTCCCAAGATTTCATCTGCGGGTTGCATCCCGCGCATCCATATGCGGGTTGCGTCCACGCGGGTCCCAAGATTCCATCTGCGGGTTGCATCATGGAGTTGTATCCAGTTTTGTCAATTTTTTTTTTTGGCGATAACGCCTCAAAATTTTTTTTTTTTTTTTGACAGACGATGATGTCTTGTCATTTTTTTTTTATGGGCGATGACGCCTCAAATTTTTTTTTTTTATGGGCGATGACGCCTAATAATTTTTTTTTATGGGCGATGACGCCTCATAATTTTTTTTTTTTTACAGACGATGGCGTCTTGTCAAATTTTTTTTCTTTATGGACAATGACGCCTCATAATTTTTTTTTTTTTGACAGACGATGACGTCTTGTCAATTTTGGTGAGCGATGACGCCTCACATTTATTTATCGTTACCCGACGATAATGCCTAGGCTCCGAAAAAAAAAATTTAAAGATTGGATTGCGCTGCCCAAACTTCCACTGTGGTTGCCAATTCTTGTATGCCCGAAAAATTGAATCTTCCTTTATATGCCAATTTAATTTTGAATTACAGCAATAAAAGAAAAATTACAAAATAGAAAATTGAGATTACAAGAATGGGGATCGATTGATTTCGATTTCTTTTTATTTTTGTGGTTCCGGCAGCGGTGGAGCTTTGTTTCTGTACTCCATTGACGATCCGATCTCTCTGAATTGAGGCACTCTTCTATGGATATTTGGACTCTGGAAATTGGACTCTTCCCCAAAGAATCTACCCACTCTGCCCAAAAGTCCCCCCCTCCGGTTAAATTTCTGTGTTTTGTAGACCGAAGAATCTCGAAATCCGGCTTCAATTATTCCTGAAAAATCGGATCGCGAAATATTAGCGAAATAAACAACGGAAACAGAAAAATACGGAAAACAACCCGCGGGTTGGCACCCGCGGGATCGCTCCCGCGGTTGCAACCGCGGGATTCTCCCGCGGGAGTCTCCCGAGGGTGTAACCCGCGGGAGCAAATCCCGCAGGTGTGCCCACTTAGCAAGTGGGTGTGCTCACTTAGCACTTTTTCCCTTTTTTTTTTTTTTTTTTTTTATCTACACCACCCTTCTGAAAACCTTCAAGATCTGAGATAAACACCATGCGTCCCTGTCCATCCCTGACAACTTTGCCGAAATTAGTTCCACTTTGATTGATGCCCATCTCCTCCTTCCCACCTCTTTTTTCCTTAGATGGAAGAGCTTTGTATCCACTCCCTCTCTGGTATTGTTCCCGGAGGCGTGCCTGCAAGCCCAAAGTCAAAGGTTGACCCCCTCCCCCCTTTTCCTCTTGTCCCTTTGCCCGATTATGGGCACTGATCCTAACCGCTACTGTCAGAAGTTCCCCCTTCTGGTAAGTCCTTCCCTCCTCCTCTGGCTTTTGAACCCCCCTCTTTTGGCCCAAAGGTTTGGGAATACCGATTTCAGAATCCTCAACCGTCGGTTCGAATGAAGGATACCGGCTGATCAGTAAACCAATTTTCACTCTTTTCCAAATATAGCTCCTCTGGTTTCCGGCAGAGTGTAGCACAACTCTAGTGAACGGCCAATCGAAAGTATCGACCAAGCCAGTTCCAGAGGCACCTTCCTCTCCCACTAATACCGTGGTGATGCTGGCCTGTATCGCCTTTCTTGTCGTCGATGATTCCGCATCTCTGGGGCCTCCCCAAGAGCATTTCACTTCAATCTTAATGACACACATTTGCTCACCTATTACTGCATAGAACTCTTGAGGTATGTCTACCAAATTCTTACACCCTACCAAGACCCTCGCATAGCCCATGCAAGATTTCGTACTAGTTTCTTTGCTGATATCGATCAGGTGAGCATATTTTGCCAAAAGCTTGCTAATGTCATTATGATTCCAATGTTGTATTGGTAAACCATGAATTGCTAGCTAAGCCTTAGTCGGAAACATATAGAACCAGTCATCCTCATTCCCTTTCCACCTATAGACCTTCAGGCCGGCCTTATGATTTTTACAAGGTACCGAAGTCATGCTAGCTACATACGTAAGTCCCTCAGCCGAAGGGAAATGAATGAAATACTTTTGACCATTTTTATGGAATAGCCAGTTGTATTTTTCAAATTCTCCACCTATTGCTCCCAGGCCATCCATCATCTCTGCTGGTGTTGGGTTGTCATGACCAGGGTATGCCACTCCCAATATCTTCTCCAATCTCCTTTGCTCCTGGATTGCTGCCTTCGAGATAGAGATAACACAGTCGGTTTCATTCTTGTGGCCTGTATTCCCGCTTCCTTTCCCTTCTCATACTTTCTGCTCTGGCACCATACTTTTTTTGGTGATCGGAACCCTCTGCTCCTGCTCACTCCCCCTCTGTTGCCCTTGAAGCTTTGTTTTGTGTACAGGCATAGGGTCCTTCTTTACCGGAGCAATCAGGCACTCACCGACCCTATGTCCAAGCACCTTGCAGAACCTACACCTGACGAAAGGGCACTCATTCTTGAAATGCCCCTTCTTACCACACACCTAGCAAATCTCTGGTCTCCTCGACGATGGTCTTTTGACCGGCAAGAATTTTCGTTTCTTGCCTCCTCCCATAGCCAAGGTTGCATTTGTAGAAATTCTCTATCTCCTCAGCATGGTCCTTGATTTAACCTGTTGCCACCCTTTCTTTGACTCTGACTGTTTGACTGCTTGATGTCCCTCAGTCCTCCTTGACGCAGCCAAAAGGGCCAACACTTCCTCACCTGAATAAGTTGCGGTGGCAGAGATGGCTCCCCTTTTGATAGCAGCTGTCGCCGTCGGAGGTGGGATTTCTCCCTCCTTTACCGGCGAGCCCTTAACTATCTCAGACCACCTATGCTTGGGATTTTTATCATCATCACTCTGTTCATCCTCCTTACTCTTTCTTTTCCCAAGCCACCCCCACCCGAAATCCATCACTGGTGAAGGTGGTTGGTCTTCTGGCCTCATAACTGCTCCCGGTCAAGGTATCGGACGTGGACGCAGTTCTGGGAGGAAATGCCGATGATGAGATGTAACTGAGGGAAACCCACAATCTCCCCCCACCTCTCTCAGCCTCGTCTCTTTTCTTTTCTTTTCTTTTTTCTTTTTTTGTTCTTTTTTTTTATTTTTTCAGGGTTGTCGTAGAGTTCGCCGGGAAGATCTTGCCGGAAATCGCCTCTCTCTCACTCTCTCGAGTCCATGTCTATTTAGGTGCCATTTTTCTAATCTCTTTTGTTCAGTTATAACAAGACAAGGTATGGATCCAATAGGGGAAGCTAGGGCATTTCTACTATACAGCATATCATCCCCTCTCTAACAAAATTCAAACATTGTATATATATTCTTATAATATATTTGCCAAATAATAGGCTTCACGTTTCAAATGATGCCTGCTCTGAAACAAGCACAAGTGACAAAACCTGTACACAACACGAAACCAAAAGTATCCGGTCGTAACCAAATGAGCCGAGGACAAGCTGCCAATTATATTCCTTTTAAAGAAGAGAACAGCAAGTGAAACAAAAGAGCCTTTATAGGAGTAGCAACTTCACTTGACCTTACTTTTGTGACTTACATGGATCGCCCACTATGCCTCCAAAAAGTGTATATTTAGGCATTATTACCATTAAAAAACAACAATCAATAATCTCAAGTTTGAAACACCCATCTGGGTGAATATTTAGTCCCTAATTAAGCTCTAGCCCGCCATGAATGAACTCTTCAACTTCAACAGTGGCACCAATGGACGCCAAACTTTCCTCGATAAGGTACTATTCTTCTTCTTCTTCTTCTTCTTCTTCTTCTTCGATAACTTGTAATTTTTACGCAACAAAGTTAACAAGTGTCTTCTTCTTAATTTGTTCCTCTGGGGTGTCTCGTACGTCTTGCAGGCGTTCTTCAGCAAGTTCTCAGGAAAGCATGAGGATAAGAAAGGTTACCATAATGATGAAGGACGTCCGCATTGGTATTCGACTGACATCGAATCGTCTGGTCTCCTCCAGAAGCTCATCTCCTCACTTCTTCTAAACTCATTGAATTTAGGGACCCCATGCGCGAGCTCCTCCTCGTTCTCATCTTCATCCTCGTCGTGGCTCTCTCTTGACAGTAGGGTCTGGTACGGGTTCGATGACCTGACGGTGCTGTCCCCAAAGATTCTAGTAAAGATAGTGAGGAACCTCGTTGCCCACGAGAGCAACGACAAGAGCTTCGTACTGACTAGGTTCCTCTTGCACTACCTGTATTCATCACGAAAAAAGTCAAGATGTTACGGTGGTCGTAGTGGGTACGAAGCAGAACTCGATGAGATTGCTAATATCGTTGTCGATAGAGTGGTCTTAACGGGGAGGGGAGCCCTATCGTGCAGAAGGTTGTTCTGGGTTCTGAGAGTAGTCTCTGGCTTGAACTTCAGCAGCAGCACCTCTAGAGAACAGCTAGAGGAAATGATAGGCGAGAGACTGGATGAGTCGACGTTAGATGATCTCCTAGTTTCGGGTCATGATGCAGGGATGTACGATGTGAGCTTGGTCGTTAGATTGGTAAAGATATTTGTGAGTAAGAGAGAGTCCGATCAGTCTTCACTGAAGAAAATGAGGAGAGTTGGAATGCTAATGGATGCGTACTTGAAGGAGATATCCCCCGACAAAAGCTTGAATGTCTCCGAATTCGTCGAGGCGGTCGGGAGCCTGCCTGACTGTGCAAGAGAATGCTTCGACGAGACTTACAGAGCTTTAAGCATCTATATTGAGGTAACGATATCAATTTAATCCGCTTCCGTTTTTTTTTTTTTTTTTTTTTTTTTTCACATTGGAAGAGAGTGTGTTTAAATTGCAGGCACACCCGGAGCTATCATTTAAAGAGAGAACGATGTTGTGCCAATGCCTAAACTATGAAAAGCTCACGCCTGAAGTCTCCATAGAGCTTGCCAGGAACCCAAAGGTTCCGCCGGAGGTGTCAATGCAAGCTTTAGTGCACATAGCTGACTCTTCGAAGGCCGATGATGCTTGCAGTAGTACTTCGGCACCACCTGCAAATGAGAAGGAACAGTCGGCGGTCAACTTTGGGATCGTGCCATGGAGGTTATGCAGGGGTCAGATCAACGTTGAAAATAACACGTTATGATAACCCGTTATATTGCGTTATGTAATCTAATGGAACCCCAACGCTACGTAACAACTAAAAATAACTTAATTTACCGTAACAGTACGTTTTTATATTATTTTATATTATATTACGTAAAGTTACGTTAAATTATGTCATATTACATTATTTACAATTATCTTTTTAGTAATTTCTATAGAGTTGATGATTATTATTTTGATTATTAGCGAATTGCTGTAATTTTATTACTTGATTAGTTGTTGGCCTGTTTGATTGTTTGTGGAATTGCTAACTCGTTAATTTGTAATTGTTTTCTTATTCGCTTGTAATTTCTTTTCGATTGTTGAAATATCTTACTTGTTGATTGTATTGAATTTTTAATTTAACTGAAATCAGCAATTACATATAAGATAAATTGAACATTACAAAATATAAATTACAATAATGATAATAACTGTAATTGAAATAAAAATTAGAGTATTATTTTTTTTGTTTAAATGATGACTGAAATTACAGTTGCAGACTTAAAATAATTTATGAAGATAAATGTGAAATTTATTGTAAAATTTAATATAAAATTAGAATAGATTATGATTATAAAATGGTTATATATATATTTTTAAAGATATTTTAAATTTATATTTCAATTTATAGAAATTATTTTATATAGTTTATATTTATTTTTATTAAATAAGTAGGAAATTGCATAAGCTACGTTATGCATTACGTTATATGCGACATAACCTAACAGAGACAAAACGTTACGTTATCGTTATTGCTATTTTAAACATTGGGTCAGATGTACAAGAATGACACCAAAAGAAAGATCATATCATATAATGTCAAGAATTTGACAAAGATCTAGTGAAATATTTTCTATCCCAAAATTGAAATACATAATTTCTTTCCCACATGTTTTTTTTTTTTTTTTTTTTTTTACATATCTTGGTTTTGCGAACTGAGTAAATGGTCTTACAATCAAGGAAGCAGAAGAGATCATAAACGATTTCTTAATTACTTGGCCTGTATTAGGTATCGTACAAGTTTATGTGATGCTTTATATGTATAGTTGGTTGTTCTTCCAGCAGTTGTACATCCTATTAGGCTTGAGAGACTAGAAACATATTTGTTACTTCTTTTCCATGAGCAATAGTCACAAATTCTGTTTTTTTATTTTTTTATTTTTTTATTGCTCTTATATATAATGGAAGAAATCCATGTTTCTTGCAGAAATTTTTTGAGCTTAAACGGTGAGTATATCCCCAGCATTTCATTAATTAAGAGTTAACAAAACAAAATCAACAATCATAATACATAAGTAATAAAAACCTCACCAAGAAGGGCCACAAAGTCTATATGTAGTCTTAGCAAAAGAGTATAACGACCTGTTATTCACCGCCTATATTTCTCTCTAATCTTCAGTTTTCCTCCAAGTTTAAATTTTCCTAAGAATCAGATGGTTTAACTTGAGTCAAAAATATGACAATGTCATACTTGCAATTTTGCAAGAGAGGTGGTTGGGAGAGTACATCCTCCCATATCCATTTTATGCACAACTCCATCCCCTCCACACTCCTATTTGAGTACATGAGACTCAATCCCTCCTCACTTTTCTCCTCATTCTCTTCATCCTTTTCAATTTCTTCCTCACCTTGTTCAAAGTCTCAAGGTTTAGCTCCAAAAGAGAGCTTCTCCAAGATAAAACCTTCTCCAAACCTTTCATCTACTTTAAGAACTTGTATTATTAGACGGTTATCCATCTCATTAGAGCTTTTCTCTTTAATCGTAAAGGTTTTGATCATCTAGATCACCAAGCTCTAAGAACTCACTTTTGGTGGATTAAGGCAAGGAATCACATATATAATATTTTCTTTTACAAAAAAATTGTGCTCTCACTCTCTTTCTAGCAGTACACTCTTGCATTATTTTAGCAAGTAATTACCTTGTTGTCTAGCGCGCTAGCACACACTAAAATGGCTCTATCTTTCAAGTCTATAAGTCCAATTGAGTTGAATCTTCCTTTGTTTGAAAGATAATTCAATTATCTACAATTTCATATATTATTGTTTCATAACTCTACCTCTAAACTCTTGAAAATCTTGTCCAAACCCAAATCTGTAGTCATTTGGACATACCTTCGGTTTTTCAATCATAACTTTGATATATAATTCCAAATGAGTTGATTTTGTTCTTATTGAAAATATAATTCAATTATCTATAATTTTATTATTATCTCCTAACTCTACCTCAAACCCCTTTGAAATCGGGTCCAAATTTAATATTTGTAAAGATGCAGATCTGCTGCCATGGAACATATGTTCAGTTTCTATCATAACTAATGGTTCAGTAATCCAAATTAGTTGATGTTGGTCTCAATGGAAATATAATTCAATTATCTATAATTTCATATATTAATTCTCTCCTAACTTTGCGAGGAACACTTTTGAAATCAAGTCCAGAAGTCAATGTTTGTACAAATGCAGGTCTGCTATTATCTAGACACATCTTCGGCTTTTATATCATAACTTCTCATTTAGAACTTCAAATAAGTTGATGTTAATCTTATTGGAACGGTAATTCAATTTATTACAACTTTCATGTATAACTTGTCTTTTAATTATGTCTATAACCTCATCAAAATTGGATTCAAGATTCAACAATAATTTAAAATGTGAATTAGCTGCCCTTTGATCTACATTTGGATCTGACCTGTTTGCCACCAAAGATGGATCCACGTTTGGTCGCGATCCCTCTGGGTGCCAAACGTGGGCTAGCTAATTTGCATTTGAGTCTACCCAAATGCAGATCACTTAATCCGCATTCGGATCCAAACCGCAATAGACCCGACCCGAAACAGACCCAATTCACGTTTATGTTCTAACTGCATATTATTTTACTAAAATAATTATAACTTTTGATCCAGACCTCCGATTGAGCTGATCATAGATTTGTTGGAAAGAGAATTCAATTATCTACAATTCTAGAACTTATTTCCCATCTAATTCCCACTATATCCTATTCAAATTATAGTTTAAAGTCAAAGTTGCTGCGTAATAGTACAGTTCTCATGACATATTTGGTAAATTTATGATATCGCTTGATTCCAAAAACTAATTAAGCTCATTCTAGACTCGTTTGAAAGAAAATTCAGTCCACTACAACTCCTAATTATACTTTTTGTCTAATTTTAATTCTTTAAAAAGATAAAATCATTTTTAATCTCAGCAACTGTAAAAGACTAAGCAATAACGAAGTCGCTAAAACTACTCAGAATTTGCCCTTCCCATAAGAGCTTCTCTAAACTATTGGCCCATCTATGAACCCTACCTCTTATTTGTTTGTATGTTTTTATATCAATCAAACTATACCACTGTAGCCGTCTTCACAGTTCGCCAACAATACTCATCTCTACCAACACTACTAATTTTCCCAACACCACTCACCTCCGTCAACTCCACCAACTCACATTACATTGTCTACTTGACTCATATCCACTGATAAGTCTATCTACAAATCCTTTTCCTCTTAGTATTACTTTACCGGTTAACTGTGCCCTGAAATTTATTCAATCTTATTTACTTACTTCATCAACCTTTGGCTTGATGATATTTTAATTTCATAATTGCATGGTTCATTTAATTGTTATTTTAATTATCTTACTTGATTCAATGGTCTACTTGTTAATTTTTAACCTCACTCAGAATTTACATAAAAGATCGCACCTGACTTCGCTAATCAATACACAACACATGGAGTCAAAACAGTTTACTGGCCCAATAACTATCATATTTATATCATATATATGCATTGTATCACGGATATATCTTTTGCTCTATTTGAACATGTACTCAGATCATGACTTACTTTAATATTCTATCTCTGGACGTGACTTGACTTGCATGTTATACTGTTGTAATACTGACTTTGCATGATATTGCCTATAAACTAATACAACTTGATTCTTAAATATATGCATATGTATAAGATAATCGGGGTTCATGGGGAAAATAAAAGGTGGAATTGTCAACACCTTATGGAGATACCAAGGCTCGTATTGTTGTTAATCTAGTCTGTAGTTGTGACATGTTATTTTAGCTTATGCTGTGACCTAATATTCCAGGTTATGTTATGACCTGATATTTCAGTTTATAATGTGACCTGATATTCCAGTTTATGTTGTGACCTGATATTCTATCTTATATTATGACATGATATTCCAACTTCAGTCGTGATCAGATTCGTAGTCCCGGATTTACGGGATACTCCCATAACAAGTAATCTTCTCCACCAATTAGTTCCATCAAACGTTAACTTAGTACGACATGGAGATTGAATACTTAGTGAGATTGATATTACCACATTATACTTAATGGTACTTTTATCCAATTTGCCCGAGTATTCATGAGACATATAGATCATCCTAGAACTTAATCTTACAAATATTTGCATAATTACATGTTATTGTATATTTTGTCATACATGATATCTATATTTTATCCTACAAGAATATTGTGTATTTATTTATTGTGTCATACTTTTGGGATCATCTTATTAGATTCTCCATGCAAATACTTTCATTTTTTATGTATATTATGCTTTCTTTTAATATTATTTCTGTCACATGCATGATTTTATTTCTTATCGGGTTTGAGCTCTAGGTTACCTCTACACGCCTAGGTGTTGGAAACTCCAAGGAGGGTCTGCCAGCTGAAGTTTCATAATTTTAGGAGAAAGTAGATTCTAGCGAAACATTGAAGACTCTCATTTCCAATGGAATCATCTCATATTTGGAAATCATTATATTCAGTCTTAACTTGCATTCTTATTGTTTAGTGAGGTGTCCTCTTTTATTGTAAAATACTCTATTTCGAGCAAAGTCCCTTATAATCATATATATTATAATCTTCTTCAGAACTGTTTTGACAATGCAATGTAATATTTTAGATTGTAGTAATAAAATTCATTCCTAGTGTGCGCTCTGATTGCATGGTTCTTTGTTATTAAAGGACTCGTGTACACACACTTGAGGTACCAGGCAATAATGCCTTACTCATAAATGTGATACATCGCCAAAATTTTTGGGGTGTAGTTTGGGGCGTTACAAAGAGATACAACTAGAGAAAAGAACAAAAATGACCAATAGCAATGGGAACAAGATCTCCTAGAAACCGACACCAAGTCTTCACTCTGCCAGTGTCTTTTGAGATCTGAATCCCAGCTTCTTTAGTGCTGGCATCTGGGTCTAGGAAGGGGTTCTGCGAGGGTCTCTGCATGTTGGCCTCAGAGGTCCCTAATGGTTATCTTCACCTGCAATAGCACCTATGCAGAAAATGAAAAAGAATATCTATTTCTAAATGCAGTAGGATTTCAATGCTACTAGCAGAGTTATTGAAAATTCTATTATTTCTTTCTTTCAAAACAACCCATAGGAAATGTCAGGCAACCTCGCTCTTTGGTTTCATTATTGACTCCCAATACAGAATAGGTTCTAGTGGGTTGAGGTCCCCAGTTAACATTGAGCCATGTTCAACGAACGATGCCAAGTCTCCTTTGTCCAAGGATATGCAAAAAACAGGTAGTGAATGGCTCATTGTTATCCCAGCAGAGATGACATAGATTTGGGCCTTGCCAATCCATCCTCTGTATGTTATCCTAAATAAGAATCACACCACGCGAAACAAGCCATAAGTAAGTCATGTATCTTAGATGGGAGCTTCACTCACTGAATAAATGTAGCCCTATAAAAAAGGACTTGTGATGAATTTAAAATTCTATAACAAACTGAGACTTTAAACAGTCATATTTATGGCAGAGCCAAGTTGTCCTGTCAACACCAACCTCAGGTTGGAATCCGGCGAGTACCTTATTGAATTGTTCAATTCTCGAACAAACAATTACCTCTCCATAGAAGAGAAATCTCAGCCTAAGTCTCCCTCTACAAAAAGTCTCCACCATAGAGGCCTCCTGGTTTCTCATTAGGAGGTATAAATCTGGAAACATGCACGTTAATCGAGAATTAGCCCTATATTTGCTGTTATGGAAGCTAACCTCTGCCTTGCTAGGGCAAGGATAGGCAAGGGCCTTCCAAGCTAACTCCTTAAAGGGCAAGATACCTCTCCGGAAACCCGCAATGTTGATATAATTCTTATGTTCAATTAGCTAAGATTCGCACTGGGGACTACATTTCTCCCTCGGTATCTATGCAAGAAGGTTATATAGGGAAGGTAAAATCATCCAAAGCAATTTTGCTAAAGGCATCTATACATGGAGTCCAAGCCCTCACATTTGTTCTTACAGACCTAGTCCCATATAATCATAGTAAGCCTGCCTATCCAATATTGGACTGTTCCAAAGAAATCTTCTATGAATTCGATTATTTTTTTTCCCTTAACCATAACGGGAGATGAAAGTATGACAAAGGTGACAAGGGAGTACTAGACAAAACCAAATTCAGCAGGTTGAACCTCCCCTGTAGATAGGACTTTTCCTTTCCAACCTAATAATCTTTTATTAAAATTTTCTATAAGGCCGGTCCAATCCTCCCTTCTCATACATCTTAGTCTCAATGGTATTCCCAAGAATTTCATAGGAAACGCCCCCTTGGGACACGAATATCCTCTCAATTATGGTATTCATGATGTCTAAAGAACTTACAAATCATTAACTTTTATTGAAATTAATCTTTAGATCATATTGAAATTAATCTTTAGATCAGACCAAAGTTCAAAAGTTTATAATAGCCACTTAGTTATAATAGCTTGTCCAATGTTACTGCGACCAAAGAGGAGCATATCGTCAATATACTAGAGAATTGTAACGGAGATCTTCTAAGAAGCGGTCAGTCCCTGAAGCAGGGGTAGATCCACCCATATTCCAGGATAGGCAACCAACCCCCTCGAAATATATTTTATAACTTAATCTCCATAATTTTTATCATACTGTCCCCTCAAATTTTCAGTCTGTCCCTTCTCAAATCTTAAGAGTAAAGATTAAAACCTATTTTTGGCCCTCTTATACTGTATTTTTCTAATTCCTTCTCAATACACTTTTTCTTCAATCATCCCGACAAAATTTGAGTCTTTATCAAATTACGTCTTGGTCGTGTACTGACTTGCAAAATTATAATTTTATCGTTGAATTCATATTTTTGAAATATAACAAAAAATTTGGGTCGAGGCCTCCACCCCTGTACCTTCGACAGGGACGGTTTGCCTCCTACACTCCCGATGAACTGTATGGACAGTTCAACCCTTGAATAATTTTACCCCCTAGTTCGGGTGCCTGTGTCCGCTCCTATGGAGATGAACCTGGTTGGTTTTGCATAAACTTAAATAACAATATATGCACGAAAAATATGTTGAGGAAAGAAAAAGTATTTAATGAGTAAGCAGAAAAGAGACATAATGAGTACACTAAACTTTTGTTAATGAATTAAGAAACAATCACCGGGAAAAAGAGTTATTCATGAAAATTACTAAATTGAAGAAGTTCCTAATATCTTTTGAACAGCTCGAAAGTTTTATTGCCAATTAGAAATTGATCATGTTACTTTCATTGTATTTCCATGGCCTAATAAGTAATAAAATTGCATATGTTTCTTAACTAATTGTACTGTCTCAACAGTTCGGTCTAGAAAATTTACTTTTTTATGCATTCAACGATACATTAAAATCTCAACGGACTTTTTGCATCTACTAGAGCCCGTTAAAAAATGTCACACCCCCGATGCATGGTGAACAGTGTGAAAGTTGTCCCGCTTCGACCACTTGTGGATATTCTTAGTGCCTTAATGCAGTTATCAAGCGATCCCGTCCTTCGATGCCACAAATTTCTTACTGTTAGATTCTTGAGCGGCTTGAGCAGCATCATCTAGATTTTCAAAATTACGAGCCCAAAGTACTTGGATTTCCCACCTCGATCTTACAACATCATCTGAGTTTTCAAAATTAAGAAACCCATAGCATTTGAATTTCCCGCACCCCCTCTAGCTTTCCCTTCCAAATGACACGAGAGGTTTTGATTTGATCACTCAACAATTGAATCGGCAAGAAAAAAATACGAACCTACCAACTTTCACTTGTCTCATGTTGGATTTAAACAAATTAAACCAGTTCTAATAATCTTCTCCTTGTTTCCACAAAAGGGCTCATAGGAATTTCACTTGGTTGAGAGAAGAGCCCTAGGAAATATATATAGAGAAAAGTATCATCACCACCTAGCTTCGGTGGACTCCAGCCAACCCGGAAGAACTCCAGCCAGTCACGCCTTGTAGAAAAGGGGACGACTTTGTCCCTTGAAATAATCAACAATGCCTCAATTCTGAGTTGTACAAGCAGCAATACCTCTTAGACTTCTTTCTTACACCAGATCTAAATCAGATTTGACAGACAGAGAGGGAAAGAAGAAGAAACGTACTACTTTTGAGCAACAAAACACTAGAACCAGCAAAAAGAACTAGTAAAAAACATAGAAGTTCGAATTTTGAATGTATAGAGAGCTTGAGGGAGGAGAGGAGAAATAGGAACAGGGCCCAACGCTCCCCTCCTCCCCTTACAACACAAGGATTTCATTGTTGAGAAAGAGGGAGAGGGGGACAGGGTTGTTTTCAGCTTCTTTTATGTGACTTAATAATGCTACTCGGGAAGTGAAATTGGTTTGTACTTGATATTTTACGAGATTTGGAGGCGTCGATAGGCAGGAGAGGAGCTATGTTTCCTTGAGGGGCTGCGTGGAGGCAGTTATGGTGATGTTAGCTGATGTATGGAGCTACGTGATGGGCATAGTACTAGTCCTAGGTTTTTAATACAAATTAGAAAAAGTAGAACTAACGATACTTCTACTACTTCAAGTGTTTATTTGCACATGAAAAAAATTGAAAACTATTTCTTATATGGTAAGATGGTGCTTATATAACACCTTACTTTCAAAAATTTCTTACTCGTAATTGAGCTTGGAAGAGCTTCTAGAAAGAAGAGAAACAAGCAAAAATTATAATAGTTTATTTCTTTGCGTAAATTACCACTCAAATGTACTTTTATACATATAAATTAAATATAATTATATAATATTATTTTATTTAATTAATTAAATAATACTAATTCACTTTCTAATACGGCTTTCATCTTTGAAAAAATTAGCGAACAAGCATTAATTGTACTGGCTCATAACATCTTATCCTTGTGGCCAAAAGATCATATTACCGTCAAAGCTTCAGTCCACTTCATTGGCAGCAATCATTATATTAGATACCATGACTTATATTTTCTTCCTTCTATTTGATTTTTTAAATACATTGTCGCAGCAGTGTTCTTACAAATCAACAGGTGGCACCACACAAAATAAAACTAAGATGCGCGCGCATGCACGCACACAAACACAAATGTAGAAATGGGTTTTTACATATATATCCCTTAAATTTAAAAATTAGAATTTAGTTACCAAATCTTCATATTTATAATTAATTTAGTCCTCTAAATCATTTAAGTTACCTCACTTTAGTTCTCAGCCATATTTTTGACCTGAATTTTCTATTATAACCCTGACTTATTTTACTTTAGTTCTTCCTTTTCTCTTTCTCCTTTTTTACTCTTCTTATTGGTTTCCCATCTCCATTCTTCTCCTTTCTCTCTTTCTTCCCAGTTAATCGCTAAACTAAAGTAACTCAAAGAAATCCAATAAGAAGAGAGAAGAGAGAGAGAGGAGAATAATTGAGAAAGAAACCCAATAAGAATGAAAGAGAGGAGGAAGAGAGAAGGGATGACTAAAGTGAAATAACTAAGAGGTATAACTGGAAATTCGGGCCAAAAATATGACTGGGGACTAAAGTGAGGTAAATTAAATGATTTGGGGGATTAAATTATAAATATGAAGATTTGGGAGACTAAATTCTAATTTTTAAATATTTAAGGGACAGACATGTAAAAACCCCTTTCTACATTTGTGTATGCCTGCGTGCGCGTGCTTGCGCATCTTAGTTATATTTTGGGTGACTAAATTCTAATTTTTAAAAATTTAAGGAACAGATATATAAAAAAACCCCATGTAAAAAACAAGGTGAAGAAAATAGGGAATATGAAGGAACATACACAAGATAAATAGAATAGGAAACATAAGAGAACATGCTATAGCTGAATCGCCTGCATAATACAAATCTAGTGATGAGAATAAGCCGGCCTAAGAGCCAACTCTTTATCTTTTCTATTCAAAATTTTAAATTAAAAATAAATTTTTTTTTTTTAATTTAAAATTTTGAATAGGATATAACAAGAGCTAATCTTTGGATTTACCCATTCTCATATCTAAATAGGAATGGTAATGGACGATCAATGGGCCAAATTTTGGCCCGTCCTATGCAAAATTTTGAATTAAAAATGAAATTTTTATTTTTCTAATTCAGAATTTTATATAGGAAAGGCCAAAAATTGGTCCATAAACGCATCCATTATCATTCCTGGACCATATATAGTCTGAACCAGTTCTTTGTGTTCCCTCAAAACCCTAGCTAGCTGTAAATACCTTCAAACCCTTTCCTGGACCTTCCTTATCTAAAGCATGAACCATATGGGCTTATCTGATTTGTGCAAGTTCTTTCCCGACATTATCAAATTTATTCTTGCAACATATATTGTAAAATTCTCTGTGCAATATTTTTGTAGCCCATCAGCCAAGTTCTCATATTTAATTCTTCAAAGCTTTAGGTTATGCTTGCGATATTAGTTTTGCAGTGTTCTGGAGTGATATGTTATGAAGTGTTCATGAGAACACTTACTTGTGAGTTTTTTGGAAAGGTATTTTGAGGTGTTTTCAGAACACCCAAAAACGCTTGGATATGTGTTTTGGGGTAACTTTTTAGAACACCCCCAAATCAGGTATTTTTTGGACTGTTTAGAAATTTTTATCAAAAATATCCTATCTCTTTTACTCATTCCAACCATCTTCCGCGTCCATTCCTTTATCCAAAATTTGATTATATTTATCTTTTATATGTTTTTAAAATCCTTGAAAACCCCATGAGAAATTAAACTCCCAAGTACAAATTTAAACATCCCAAACTCCATATTCAGAACACTCCAAAACACTTACAATCAAAACACTCAAAAATATACGTTTTAAAAACACTTCAAAATACACGTTACCTTTGACATCCAAGCACAGCCTTAACTTCCTCCTACCGTAGATCCCACTTGCTATTCCTTCTCTTTTCTTTTCCCCTCCTTCTCATCTTCACTCAAATGAACTCCTTACACGTTTCCGTAATTATGCCGCTGCGTATTCTAACCATTTAGCTTTTGAATATCATAGATCTCAGTTATAAACACAGAAAGATAAAGAACGAAAATCACATGATATAAAGATTTACATGGTTTGTCCCAAATAGGGTTATGTCCACGACTACAAAAAAGATTTTAACTATTTTTGATAATAGGGTTATAAGTACAAGATGACAATATTAAATGAGAATAATGAAAATAAGCCGCCTCAAATAAATTACCTGAGCTGCAGTTTATTTCCACTATCTCTATAATTTCTTTATAATTTTTTTATTATGATCTCGACCCCTAGGGTTTTCACATATCCGATTTTTTGGATTTTTGTTTTGGCTTGGTCTTCTATCAAGTAGACACAATTTTAAGATTTTCGGTGAATACAACATTTTGTATTCACTTGATAATATAGAAAAAAAAATGTCAAAACCCATTGAATTTGATTTTTAAAAAGCTAAGGGATAGTGACCATGATCATAA
>JAYEPQ010000004.1:20730628-20795628 GCA_036321105.1 Dracaena cambodiana | reverse complement strand
TTAATAAATTCTTAATTTACTAAAAATTTTTTAAAAAATTTGGCAGCACCTCCTTTATATTCATTAATCTGCCATATACAACAAGTTATCTTGCCACAATCGACTTATTTATTAGTATATCTCTTTAAATAAAAATCATATTATCCACAAAAAGATATATCTATCCGGTTTGAGAGTATATCTCTCGGCTCCTTATCCAAAAAATATCACTAAACATGTCCAGGCTATCTAACTATGTATAACACTGAAGCATATACTTAAATAAAATTTCGCTTAAGTACACGAGTTCTGAAATCACTATTCTTGCAAGTATATTAGCAAACTAATGTTGGGTTTTTATTTTTTATTTTATCTTTGTCAATGTCCTATAAAAAAATTATAAATTAAAGAGTGAGCTTAACAGTCCAGTGAGTAAAGTAGTGAGTAAAGTAATGATAGGAATGTAATGAAGTAATTAATTTGAATGGTACATAAGAAAATCAATATAGATCACATTATGTATCAGTCAAATGAAAAGAAATTGTTTTCATTTCATATCTGAAATGAAGCTACGAAAGAAGAGTAGAAGGATGTGCCCTTAGAATGGGGGTGTGCCCTTAGTCATTTGGTGTGTGACTCTGGAAGTTACCAAAGTAATTCTCTATCGAGGAAAATCTTCTTCTCTTAAGGTTTTGTTGCGGCCCAACTAGTTTTTCTTCGTCGTTCCCTGCTGCCGCTGCCGCTGCCGACCTCTCTCTTGGTCGTCTTCTTGATCCATCCATGGCTCCAGTTCCAGGTCCTTACTCCGGTGTCAGCACCCTCGCCTTCGTACGCCTCTTCCTCTTTTTTCTGTTTTTTTTTTTTTCCTTCCCAAAACTGCCTCCTTTTAATTCCGTTTAGATCTGACCTCATAATTTGCAATCTTTTGCCGACAACAATAGGTGGCTCGTGCTTCGGCCGTGGCCTTTGGGGTCGTCTATGGTAGCTTCAAGCTCTCCTATCTAAAGGTACCGTGCTGGATGGATCGACCTCTTAACTAGTGACCAGATCTTGATGTCAATTTAGGTTCGATAGATGGGTGTTTATTCGTAAGTTAGATAAATTCTTTTGGTCGATTTTAGTTATCAAACGGTCTTTCGATTGCTGGATATTGATTGGATTTAATCTGTAAATTTAGGGTTTGATTCTAGGAAATTATATGCCCTTGTGATCGTTATTAATTAATGAAAAAAATACCTGTTTTGCTTATATCTTTAGAATGCCCAATTCTGATCTGTTGTTGAATTTCTCACATGACAATAGTTTTATCCAGTTCTTGTGATCGACTGGTGAGGGGATTGTTCTCTGTTTTTGCGAGTCGCAGTGTTCTAATGTGAGTCAAAAAATGTAGTGCAAAACGATCATGAAACCTATTTTTAAAGAGAGGTCAATTGAGAAGTGGATTAAATAACTTTCCTAGTTTGGGGGAGCTTCAATTCAGGAGTCTCCACATGGATATATTGGAAAATTCAGTGCATTTTGCCACTACAAATTTTTTTTATGGAACAGACTGTATAAGGTGGCAAAATTCTTTGCACAGGCTCAAGTCAAAGTTGCATTAAGTTTATAGTTGCAGAATGTGCTTCGTTTGTGTCTGCGACTATCATCTGTCTGCATGGATGATTGTAGCTGAAGTAGCAATCTTGTTGTGAGAGATGATCATCGTTGTATATGTATGAAGTGAAGTAGCTTCTTAAGAGATAGAAATATGGAATAATAGTATTTTTATGAGTATTTTATTCTATGTTTATTGCATTGTATTAGATGATTTGTTCTTCACCAAAACGTGCTCCTCACATAGATCAACCCCTCGTTTTCTTTCTGCATGTTTGAAATCATATTTTAGTTGTCAGGGTTTGCCCTTTTTGTTCAGAGTATAAGTGGGACTTTAATATATTGGCTAGGCATTTCCATTCACCACATATGGGATCAGTGATAGAGGCTACATTCCTCTGCTCTGCTTTTCTGTACATAAAAGCAAAGATAAAAAAAAATTATCTACATTATTTTGGATTTCATAAATTTCTAAGAATTATTTGTATATGAAATGAAAGCACTTATTTAATAATATTGCTAGCATGTAGAATGCATTGCATCTAAATAAGTCCAAGTAGAACTTTAATACATCGACTAGGCATTTCCATTTGTCACATATGGGATTACTGATAGAGGCTACAATCCTCTGCAGTGCTTTTCTGTACATAAAAGAAAAGATCACCAAATATCACTTACATAATTTTGGATTTCATATTCCAAAACTGAATTTTTTGTGTATGAAATGAAAAAATGTTTAATGGAATATTTTCTAGTATGGGAGATGTATTGCATCTAAATGTTTGCTTGTAGTACAATTCAGAAGGAATATTTTCCAACACAAACCAGCTTTTTCTTGCGTGTTGGTTTCGAGTCTTGACTTGAATTGTTGGATGGATTTGTTTGCAAGCTCTTATAATTGAGTAACGACTGATATATGCGAAATACCAATTTAAGTTTTTGTATATAATGTTCTCCACCATATGATGCATGGCCATTTTAGTAAACGTAGCAATTTTGTATTTCAAAGTCAATTAGTTATTAGTGTTGGAACAGAGAAAGATTGTAGTATAAGTAGTTGTAGAAGCTATTTCTTGCGAAGAAATTTTTTTTTTTAAGAGTTCCCTATTTATGAGACCGAAGCTCCAAAACTTGAGATGTAACATCATCTTTGGCCACAAAAGGCTTCTAACCAATGTTCTAAAACCCAAATAACTTGTCCGAGTACTTGACCGAGTATTTGGACTTGTTCTCCAATCATGCGAAACTAGAAAACTCGCTAAAAAAGTGGACAAAACGAGTACTCATTTGACTCGGCTGAGTAATCGGATCCAGATTATGAAGTGAGTACTCGGATCATTATTGGGTTGACAAATTATATAGGGTTATAATATGTTTATCTAAAATTGACCAGCCATGTTTTGTTATGAAATGATCAATTTGAAATCCCAAAGCTTAATATTTTGTTTGAGCTTTTGTTCTAATAACATGTGCTTAAAATAATCAACTTTACAAACGCTAAAGACACAAGAGTTTCTTGGTAGTTCTTTACTATCTTAGAAGTTTTATTCCTTTTTTTAAATATACTTGCCAAATGTCTTTTTAAATTCTCTTTAGAAAAAAAAAATCCTTTGTCTTTGGAAGTAGATTGGATCTTCATATCTGCCACTTAAAAATGGTGTAATCCTCATATATATATATTCCTTAGTTTTTAATTTTACTGATCTAAAAAATATACTTTATAAATCTTCTTAATTTATTTTTAAGGATATTTTGGATCATTAGTATTGATAATTGGATATTTTATGTCAATTTTTGAGTATTGCGATTACATATTTTTGTATTATATATTTATTTTTATATATACATATTAAAATATTAATATTTCGAGTTCTACACAAGTAATGAAGCACTTGTCGAGTTTTCTGAGTACTTGCTACTTGTTTTTGGACCGAACATGTAATAAAACTAGGTTTTAGAACATTAATTATGAGCAATCGGAAAGGATCAAGTTTATTTCAAGGATGATTAGCAATTTGGCATTCTCACAATGTATTAGGTTGCATAGAGGGATGACTTAGTAATCTTGGAGATGGATTGTCGTATTTAAATCACTCAACTTGGATGATTTGTCGGCATACTCAGTTTGGTTATGAACAATTAACATATTACAGTTATCATGGTTGGTGACAACAAAAAATAGATGCGCTTATTTGTCAAAAAATATGTAATTTCATTTTTAATTTACATATTTTACTCGATCCTCATTTGTAGAAAAATTCCTCAGAGGGGTGTTCTAGTCAAGGGACTCAATATAAGTTGTTTGGTTTCCAATTAGAACTTGTTGCTAGATATGCCTTGTTTAATCAGAATGAAGTTTACTTTCTATTAATATAATCCCTGAAGAGAACCATCTTTTTAAGATTGAGCATCTTATTAGAATGGTTTTCCCGAAAGTTTGTAAGAGTGAATTTACATTAATTCGTTGGTCGCTTGGTTCCTTATCTGATTCGAGGGGTTTGGTATATTGATCTGGGGAGAGTTCCAAGGTAATTTCAGAACTTCAAATATGATGGGATTCCTAGATGAATTATTTCTGACTTGTCATTGGTTCTCATAGACGTGAAGATATAGCTTGTGTGTTGTTGAAAGTTGCTGATCTCCACCCCTTCTATTAGTAGAGCTGTGTATCTATAGTTTGAATCCATTTCTGATTGAAATATTGTTGGTAGGTGAAGTTGACGTGCTTTAACCATTAGAGAACCAATTGAGAAGGCCATAATAAGTTAGAAGTTGCGTCTATTGAGGATAAAGTGAAAGAGAATTGCTTGAGATGGTTTATATATAACAAAGACCTATAAATTCACCTTAATAGAAGAATTTATAGAATCATAGTTAATAGAGTTAGGTGAAGTAGAAATAGGCATTAATGGACATAGATTGGAGAATTAAAATGGGCAAAGTGGTTAAATTAACTATAGAGATGGTTTCTACTTGAGCTGAATGGAAGAAAATGATTCATATAGCCAATCAAAAAATTTTGGATAAAGGTTTTGTTGTCGTTGATGTTTTGAGCAACTAAAGACGTTTTCGTGCTAGGATTTAAGCACATCAAATTAAGTATAAAATAATATGAATTGCTAAATAAATTGATAGTATTTTTATGAAGTAGCAACATCATTGGGAGTCAAAATGACATTAAGCGTTTTTAAGCTGTTCAATTGTGAATCATACTTCTTTTTGTTCTCGTGTGTAGGCTACACAAAGATAGATATATATGGTTGAGGGCATATTTTTAATGTTTAGAACGTTCAGTATCAACCTTTTTTTTGTAGGAGATTGGTTGAACATGATACGACATTATAATCAATCAAAGTCCCCAAAAATTGTGGAGAACAGATATTTAATGAAGCCTTAACCTTGACCTAACATGTAGGAACTTAGTAGTTGGATAGGAGAGTCAGGGCTTGTATGTGGTCGATATTTTCAAATCCTAATGTTAGGGAAGCACAGTTCTGAAGGGGTTAGATTTTGAGGAGATCTAACTAATTCCTACCATGTGGGGGAGGCAGTACTCAGACTGCCTTCCTTGGCTAGACTTCAACAGAACTTCAATCGACACTGGATTGGTCAGATGTGATTGGATTACAAAAAACTCGGCCCGAATAGGAATTAGGGAGTTCCAAGCCCTCATTCTTTAGAAAATTTAGTGGGATGAAGGAAAAAAAATACCAAGAAAAAGCTAATAGAGAAGAAGCTGTTTTGATTCTCATATGGTCTTTAACTGAAGAAAAGTTTAAATGTTTTGACTTTTTTCATCATGAATTGTTAGAATTGCTGAAGTTGGCAAATATTGATGTAATAAAATTCAAGGGAAACGATCTTTTTGGTTGTGGATCGTCAGATTGACAAAATTCCAAAGCAATGAAAGGGGATTTGTGCAGAAGTTCAAACTTCACATCGATGGAGGTATTTCTTTGATCTTTTGCTTTGAATGCTTTCTCAAAATTAAGAGATAATAAGAGAAAAGGAAAGTTATGGGAGAAAAAGTTGAAGAGAAAGATGTTAATTGGTTGTGCATTGAGTATTCATAGATTTATGAGAAATCAAAGCCAATATGATGGAAGAATTTAGGCAAAAATAGTTGCACAGTCAGTTCAAACGATTTCAACCAGGTGCCAAGCGACTTTGACTGTTTAATATTTCAAATATATGATTCCCATCGGTTTTGGCTTCTGAACTCTGACCGAGTATGATCAGAATCGATTAGAATCGGTCAACTCGGTTGGAGTCAGCTATGCCTGTGAATCCCAACCCAACATTTTGAAAATAACGCAAACTAAAATATAAAATAGTGATAGAGGCATATAATTAATTTTGTGATTAAATATTAATTGTAGATTTTTTTGTAGTTAAGTATCTTTATAGTAAATGTTGCCACTTTATTTTAATTTTTCTTACTTTCAAGAATCTTTGTTGTTATAAAATTTATTAAGGATTTGAATATGTTTCAAATTAGGTAGAAATATGTTACTGTGATATATCTTTGGATCTAGGAAGCCCGGACACAGACACGGACTGATTCAGACAGGGATGTAAATACGCACACGGGACGTGACATTTGTGAAAAAATAAGGACATGAACACTGGAAAATGTATAAATATAAGTATTATTAACATAACAATCTTACTATTATATCCTAAAAACTGGCAATGTATGAGTTTGTGTTTCTTTATTCCTTTACATAGAACAAGTCTCGCCAACAATATGCATCTATCTCTCTCCCTCCCCTTCTTTATACAAAGAGATAAAAAAAAGTGGTGATTAAAATCAGTCATGGATCAGCATGGGACTATGAACACAAAAAATTATTTCTTCAGAGACGTAGAAGCCAAATAAAATTCATGTCCATAAGAAAATATTAAAGTAAAACTTCATAAAACTAAGTAGATATAAGTAGATGTTAGGAATTTAGCAAGATGTATTTTTAATTTTTTTTCATACTATTTAACTCTTTTACAGACAAAACCTACAAGGAACTCAGATACAGTAATGACATGATATTTTAAACTTTTTTTATTGGACATGTCGTGTGGTGTGTCCGACACGGACACATGTCCGACATGGAAATGGCATCCCCAACATCAATGTCCATACTCTTAGCTTTGGATAGCTTATTTGTTGAAATAGGATTTGATATTTTGAAGTCCGTCTCGAAAGAGGAAAATGATGGTTCCTTTGTTGGGAGTAATGGTATAATACTATCAAAAAATGCATTAACTTTCTCTTACTGAAGAGACTGAATCCTTCCATCTTGCATATCTACCTCCCAGGCATGAACTATGAATTGTTATTTTTAATCATTTGGCGGGAAGGGCTGATCTTATTCACATATTGTTCTGTGATTATTTATTTATTTATTTATTATTGAGAGTTTGTTGCATGAAGATAATATGAAGTGGCTCATACAGAGACGTGCTCTAAAGGTGATAAATATGTAATGTACACCTCACTACTGTGAGTGATCTATTTATCTCTAAGCATCAGCTGGTTCTATGGTTTCCTGAATGTTTTCTCATTGAACAATAATACTTAAATCCTTTCATCCAAACTGATTGGGATCTACAAAAGCAAGAGCCAGAATTACCACTGACCTAAAGCATGAATTTTTTTTTTTTGCTGGAGGTAGTGATGTAGTATTGTTTATTGTTATACAAATCTCTTATGCTTCTTGAATTCTACTCATTTGGGAGACCTATTTCATCTCCATGAGAGGTCTTTTTTTTTTGCATGTTGGAAAGTCAATCCTGCCCTTTCACAGAAGCCTGCTACCTGCCAAAGAGTGATATCTCTTCTGCAGAATTAAAATAATTTGCCATGACATACATATGTAATTTTTAAAAAAAAAAATTCTGATCGCTAAGGGAAATGGTTTTTGAGCCATAGTATTTTGAGATTTAATGAGATGATAGCTTCAACCATACAATCTTGTACAAAATATTCGTAGAAGATTGGCCTAGAAAGGGGTAGTGATGTGTGAAACAGTTTCAGAGAATGACATTTTTAAAAATAAGCTATGATCTGCAAATAACAATGTTTGGGCCCCTTTATTGCAAATATCAGGCTATCCCATTATGTGTCCCAATAATGTACTGGATTTTGTGGGCACCTTATATGCTACACGGTTATGAACCCTATAAGATAGGGTAGTGCTGATAATGATATTGCGGATATTGCCGTTATGATATGTCCAATATTGCCATTCCAATACCATAATCCATGTTGATACTGGTTCTGAGGTCTTAAATCTTGGTTTCGAGGTATTCACCTTGCTTTAGTAATTTATATTTGTGAGCGCAGTTTGCAAAAGAACTGATACAATCTCACAGGGAAATTCGAGAAAATTTAACATAGAATAGTTAATGTAATGTATCAGAAATATCGCGGTCATACATTTGGAGCAGTTTGCTGGAGGAGACTGATTTGAAAGACTCTTTGTAATTTGCCTGATGAAAACTCTTTGTAGTGGAGGTACCATGTTATATAACAATTACATTTACATCAAAACCAATGAGATCAGCAATGTGCGAGTAAAATGTGTTGAGTTGGCACGTAGAATGCTATGTTTGCTCTCGTCTTTCAATAATGAGGAGATGAGAATTGGTGATCAAGTAAAAACCCAACTATCTTTCCCAAATTCATTCGTAAAGTAACAAGTCTAAACTAGAGTTGATGACTGGTGATGTTATATTTTGTAAAATGTGCTTTCGTACCAAGCATTTCTCGAGGTTAAATTACAATACATCAGGGCACAAAGTTCATTTCACTAGAATGTTTGGCTCTTGGAAAAAGTTTAATACAAAGACAGGCTTGAGATTGTTTGCTTGTAAATCATGTGGAAGTAGTAAAAGAAATGGAAAATGAAAAGTTATAACTTGACTGCTTCATTTTATTTTCTTGATAGATTTACTCGAAACATTTCTTTAAGGTTGTGTTTGGATTGAGGGAAAATGAAGGAAAAGAAAAGGAAAGGAAAGGGAAAGTTGCTTTCCACTGATTGGATAGAGGGAAAATTAGAGAGAATAAAAAGGAAAGAAAGTGAGAAAATGTATTAGATTTTTTTTCTTTTTCCTTTTCTTCCTCAAACCCAGGAGAAAATGAAAGAAAAAGAAAGTTGAGAGAAAAAGGAAAAAGGGAGAGAAATTTTTGCAGAAATTTTCTTGTAATTTTAGTTCCAAGATATTTTTAATTTTTGTGAAGTTTGGACCCTTGGGTTATTATATGCTTAATTATTTAAAAATTAAAAATTATACCAATAATATATAAATTAATATTAAAATTTTCTATAGTTTAATTAGAATTATATTATCCTCTTAATTTTCTATTGAGCAACAAAACATAGAATACTGCTTTCTTCTAGAATTTTCTTGAGATTTTCTTTTTCATTTTCTTTCTAACCAAACATAAAAAATAAAACCAATTTTCATATTCTTTTCTTTTCTTTTCTCTTTCCCTTTCCTTTTCTTTTCTTTTCCTCCATTTTCCCTCAATCCAAACACAGCCTAAGTGACCTGATGCTATTATTATTGTGAGTGTTATAGCATACATCCTCATATGATATTTAATTGACTAGTAACTTGATAGTTTATCACATCTGCATGAACGTTGTAGTAAAATTCTCCATTCTATCTGGTTTAGTGTTTTCAATAGCTGATCGCACTGTTAAATAGATCAAGGGAAACTTTTCATTTTTCTCCCTGGGCACAGCTAATGGTGTTTTCTTATTCTCTCTTTCAGGCAAAAGCAAATTCTCATAAGAAGGTGGAGGCAGGCCATCACTGAAGTTCCCATGAAGTAGAGTGAGGTCCTCTGATGGAACCGGTAGTACCATTCTTCTTTTTTCGGTATACTGTTGCACTGGTTACAGCTCGATGGAGTGTCTAATCTAAACCCAGGGAACTGCTTGTCATCATGATTCCTGTTCTGGCAAAATAATATTGTTCATTATGAAATGGATCATTGTGGAATCTGATAACAACACTTGAAAATGCGTTTTGTTATTTCCTGCCATCTGATTGTTGCGTTTGCAGCGTAACAATTGAGAGTTCAATGTGAAGATATTCCTTTTAGCTTCCAGTATTCATTGCTTCAACTGCGAACTGGTTATCTTATCTGATGGTATCCAGTGTGAAACGCTAATTACTGTTTGTTATCCAATCTAAGAGCCCAATGGGCTTATCAGTATCTATGCTGGTGTTCAGCTGTTATCTAATCGGAGACCTTAATGTGCTCATTAGCATCTCTGATCTTAAGCGTGATCTGAATTGATCCTCTTGGGAGCACGGGTTGTTACCAGCTGGGCTAAGATTTTACTAAGCCTGGCTTTTGTTACCAGCTGTGGGCTAAAGATCTTTTTCAATATGGATTTTCTTTCATTTTCTTTCTTGGAAAATATGGGTGACTTGGCTTACAGGAGAAATTAATTATTCTTGCTCTCCAGGTTAAGATTAAAAAAAAAAATGAAAGAAGAAATATGTTTCAGAAGGCATGAAAGATGATTCTGCTCAGAATAAAAGAATGGTGAGAAATGTTAAGGTATCAAGTTTTGTTGCAAGGTTAATTATGTTCCAAACATCTTAAGAAAATAGTGATTAAGGTCTTATGTCTATGTTTTACCTCTAGTAATTCTAAATGCACACCACACTTTTCACCTAAACCTAGTTATTTTCTTAGGTAAGGGCGAACTTGTTTCTTAGAATACATGGCAAATTTGTAGGGTTTGGAAGTTTTTGGTGGGTGCCCTTTGAAACTCTCGAAGTCAACATTCTAGCCATCTTAATAAGACCTGTAAGTTTTTGTTAATAGCCCCGCCATTTAGGGGAGCTCCTCCCCACTTGTCTTTCCCTCTCTCTTAATTCAGTTTTCTACCATAACAGGATCCATTTTCATGGATCAAGTAGTTTGAATTGGGTCAAATGATGACCATGGCACTCTTTCAATTTGTAAGAGGGAGTGATTAGTAGAGTACATTCCTCCACTCCTCTTCCGCTCTCTCTACTTGAGTACTTAAGCCTAAGTTCCTCTTTTTCCACTCATAACACTCTCCTCATTTCCTTCTTTTTCTTTTTCTTCCTCTGCTGAGTTCCAAGCTCAGCTCCAGCTAAATCCAATCAGCCTCGAATGGAGAATCCTCCCGCTAGAAGATCAATGTAAGGAATCATGCTCTTAATATCAATCTTTTAAGAACCTCCTTACAAACTACTAGAACCAACAAACAAATTAAGTAAAACTATAATTTATAATTAAAAAACTCTCTTCTAAAACTCTTCACTATCGGGGCTCAACTCTTGGGTCTTCGAATTCCTGACTTACCTCCTCTACAAATGAGCTCTTACTGTTAATTCAACAGATCTTAGTAAAAAGGCTATAACTTTCTACTCGTACTCTAAATGAGTTTATTTTGTCTGTTTACTTGTATTATAATTTAATCCCCACAATTTTCATTTGCATTTTTTTTGTTTTTGTTAATCTTAATTTTATCCCAGTCAAAACTCGAACCATAGTTGTAGAAAGCACAGTAGCTTCTGTATTGTCACAGGTACACCGTTTCGGTATTTTAATCATAACTTTTGATCCACAATTTCAATCGAGTTGATACTTGACATTTTGTAAAGAAGACTCAATTTTCCAAAATTTTCGTATCTCATTTTTCCTAATTTTGCCCCCAAGCCTCTCTGCTTAAAGTCGAACTTCCATGCAACAATCTATCTCCACCAAGAGTTTCCTCCACCAACACTATCATCGAGGATGCTCCTCCACCGACATTGTTGGCGAGGTTATTATCCTCCAAGATGGTCAGCAAGGTTCCAGCCTTGAGGCTTCATACCCGCTGAAATCACTCCATCTCCACCGACACTATCATGGAACGACTAGCATCGGTTTTCCTAATAAAATCCCATAACTTTTGATGTAGACTTCCAATTGAACTGATCTTAGACCCATTAAAAAGAGAATTTAGTTTTATGTAATTTTGCTTATAATTTTTTTTTGCTATTTCTCACTTTATATTGTCAATACTAAGTTTGAAGTTGAAGTTATCATACGACAGTAAGATTTATATATCATGTTCAGTAAACCCATGGTATTATTTGATCTCCGAGCCTGATTAAGCTCATCCTAGATTTGTTTAAAAGGAGATTCAAACCTATACAACTCCCATTTACACTAAATTTTCAAATTCTGATTATATTATAACATAAAAATATTGAGTCTTGGGAACTGCATGACACCTACCGATGACGGAATTATTGAAACTTATCGTAGCTCGTCATTTCTTTTGCGAGTTTCGCCTAATAGCGGGGCAACCTCTAAACTCTCTATCTTGATTTTATTTGCATGATTTATATTATTATTATTATTACTACTATTATTATTATTTAATTCTTTATAATCACTCAAAATTATACATACTCATCTCTGTCAAGCCTACCAACACTGCTCATCTATGCCAACGCTACTCATTCTTCCAATTCTATCACTATTAGTTATCTCTGCTGACTTGGATATCCTCGTCAACTTGATTAAACTCCGCTAACTTAACTGTGTTTGATGATTTGGCTTACCTCCATTGTAACAACCCTTAATTTTTATTAGACATAAATAAATATATAAATATAATAATAAATATAATCTTTCACTTTCTATAACCTCCAAACATTTAATTTTCTATATCCTCCAAACTTTTCATCTTCTCCATTATTTTAACAATGTAACTTCCATTTTTAATTCTCAAAATTAAATTCCCTAATTAAACTAAAACCTTTCGTATTCTAAAATCTCATACAATGTTTAAAATAGCAATAATGATAACGTAACGTTTTGTCTTTGTTGGGTTATATCGCATATAGCATAACGTACAACGTAAATTATGCAATTTTCTATTTATTTAATTAAAAATAAATATAAAACTATATAAAATATTTTTTATAAATTCAAAAATAAATTTAAAATATAAAAAAAATAATATAAAACTATTTTATAATATATAATCTATTCTAATGTTATATTAAGTTTTACAATAATTTTCACATTTATCTTCATAAATTATATTAAATCTCCAACCGTAATTCCAGTCATCATTTAAATAAGATAACAAGATTTCAATTCCAGTTATTAGCATTATTATAATTTATATTTTGTAATGTTCAATTTATCTTATTTATAATTGTTGATTTCAGTTCAGTTAAAAATTTAATAAAATCAATAAGTAAGATATTTCAACAACCATAGAGGAATTATAACAAGTGAACAAGAAAATAATCACAAATTAACAAGTTAGCAATTCCACAAGCAATCAAACAAGCCAACAACTAATCAAAAAAATTACAACAATTCGCGAATAAATAAAATAAGAATCAACAACAATATAGAAATTACTAAAAAATAATTGTAAATAACGTAATATAACGCAACTTAACGTAACGTTACGTAATATAACGTAAAATAATATAAAAAAAAACGTACTGTTACGGTGCATTGAGTTATTTTCAGTTGTTACGTGGCGTTGGGGTCCCGTTAGGTTATGTAAAGCAATATAACGGGTTCATAACATGTTATTTTCAACATTGATCTCATATTTGAAAGCTATATGAAGCCTCATCTCTAACCCATTTTAAGAATACAAATATTCCTCTAAAATTTTCTTTGTAAAAATTCTCTCTTCCACTCATCATGCCGAATCCACCATCGGAATTGCCGGAACCACAATAGGAACCACTGTCGGAGCTGCCACTACTTCGTCGTTGAGGAGCACCTTCTCCCTTTTCTATTCACATTTTTGACTTTTTACCATTTAACAAAGAGATTGCTTCGTTGAGCAACATCGGGAAACGAAATCCAGATGAGTTCATTTTTTGGACTTACTAATTATGCTATTTTATACATTTATTGTTCAAATATTGTTTATTTTGTATAAATTGTTTTGGAATTCATTAATCACTTATGATTATGTCATTCTGTTATTAAATATGTTAAATCACATAGTTAGATTTGAGAACAATTAAAATATATAATAATTGATAAATCAAATAAAAGTTATAATCGTGGAAAAATATTGTTTGTGATATTATTTTGTTTCGGTGTTTAGAAAAGTGGTTTGCATGTTGGTTCTCTAATTAAAGAACATGTATCACACAGAAAAGCTCATAGTATCCATACACTTATCTGACCGATATCTCTATGATGTCTCAAATCAGTAAACCCTTGATATAGCCAATTGTGATTTATTAAATGAAGTATAAACTGAATGAACTCTATAAATCCTGTTAATAAATTAATAAAATCTAATTGAAATATTGTATCTAATATTATTCATATACAAGTTATTAAAACCAGAATTTAGACTTACATGAATTATTGAATTATACTGGGTTGGGAAAAAACTGAATTATGGAAATATACTCTGTTTCGGTTGTAACATGTTAAGTTGTACAACTAAAAAATTTGCACATCATGGGTACGTACATGGTGATTTGTTGGATTATATCTTACTATTATTTATGTTTGCCTAACGGTAGGTCCAACTCTGCACCGGACAATTCATGTGACCATCTCCTGGATCTGTACAGAAGACAATCGAAACAGCAGTATCATATCAGTTAGATTTTCCAATTACATGATATACTAGACAAAAATACATCTATTATAAAATTGACTTTACTAAAATGATATTAAGATAACATAAATCAATTGATATCATTATTGCAGATATCTCATTACATATTTTCTAAAACTTGTGTTAGTATTATATTTGGACATAACCTTTATATTTTACATTCTTTCTGCGTATTTTATTTTGGTCGCAATCTGACGGTCTAGGTGTACATGTACAGAATTACCGAAGGACGTATCGGAAAATGATGAAGAATCTGGTATAATTTAAAGAACAGGTAGAAGTTAAAGTATTACTTTATTTTTTTCTTGTTTAATTCATTGTATTTTATTATTATTTCATCTATACTAAACTTCGTTCGAATAAGTAAAAAGTCAAACTTTTGTTAAATTTTTCTATCATAATTATTGAGTATTATTGTGGCAAATTTATTGAAACTTTAGCATATTCAAATTGAATATGTTACTTGTACCTGCTATACATGCTTGTATACCGTATATCGGGAGTGGGGCGTGACATCCATTGACTACTCTTCTCTGTCAATCCTTCTCTTTCCCAACAACTCTCCCTTGAAATTTAGCCCAAACTTATTCAGTATATTTATCAAGATTTAATTTGAAGTCAATTTTATTACATAACCAAATGATTTATTGATTTAATGATAGAAGATTAGTTTTCTAGAACTTACTTATCCATATTTCCTTATTAGAAAATTGCATTTAATTCCATTTAAATTTTGAAGTAATGATCTTTGCTATCATTGTATAGATGATTCATGAGTAATATAGTTAATTTAATATAGTTGATTTTATATTTTTCTTGTATTTAATGTTGTTTTTATCATGCATGTGCAGAAGTTTAAACTTGATGTCTATAGCATTTGATTTGTGCATTTAAAGTAATTGAAAGTTGTACCCTAACTAGAAATAATAGAATGTAGATTGAAAATACTAAGCTAGGACATTGCAACATTTATAATCAAAAGAGAAATTAGATTTTTTGTCGTTTAGTTTGATAGTGTCTAGACAAGTCAGTGGTAGGCATACGTTTCAAGGAACGATGGTTACTAAATTAAGGAACATGAGACAGAGCAGAAAACTCTCACTTTCGGATTCATATTGAATGAGGAATTCTCATATCGGATAGCAGGATATCAGATAATATATCAGAGATATTAGTCATATCAAGTTTTTATATCGTATCAGCAAACCTTCTAAAATGATAAATTAGACGATATATCGTGACTAGGTCACTATGACCGTACCTGACACAAAGCAAGAATCATGGATAATCAATTTAGTCAGGCCTCCCAGCTCTCAAACTGGATCCACAACTGCATGCACCAACCAAGGCATTGAATTTAGAATAAATTAGAACTGGACAAGAAAGTTACAGTTCCAATTTCAATAGCATCGCTCCAGTACTTGCTATCATTAACTAATATTAACCATTTCTATCATGGTTGTAAAAAATATATACTTAAAATAACTACGTAAGTATGCTGAGGTGCTACTGATGTTTATAAACACTTAGGGATTGATTATTATTTTGGTGATTAAAACTGGATACCTATTCAGCTATTCAAGATACCTGACCAACTGCTTGTAATAATATTAAGTTGGTCAGTCTAATTCTAATGTATTAAAAATGCTCTAATATATTATAGATGGAGTAAAGAATAATGTATATTAAACTCACTATAATGCGAAAGAATTATACGATATGCAAATAAATGAACTAGATATTGTACCATAGCATTGATCCTGTACTAAAGTAATATTGAAAAATAATTAAGTTTTAATTGACATAGGATTTGGAAAAAACTAAAAGATGGAAAAATATTGTATCTCGATATCTATAGCATCATTTAAGTTTTACAAATGAAACTTTAGTCTATTACTACGAGTATTAGATGGTTACTACATTACTGATTAATTAGTAGTCGATATATCTATATAGCTCAGTACCCGACACTAGAACATCTTCCTGATACATACATAATGCATTCCAAATATCAATCTTTCCATCGGTTATTTTTTCAATATTACATGATATTATAGGTTTAAGATTGATTTATAGTGCATCACCACTTAAATTGTTACATAATAACTAGTTTAATTATTATCATTAAGACTTGATAAAATAGACACCTATTGTAGAATTAATGTTGCATGGAAGATTGACATTTTGATTGTTTCTTATTGATTAAAAGAATTGTGATGTTAAAGATTCAATCAAAATGATCATTTTCTCTTTTAGTAATTTGGCAACTATCTCGACGTAAAATCGGAGTGAAGGAGAAACTCTTGGTAGAAATGTAATGTTGAGCGTAACCATATGGTGTGAGAATTGATTAAGAGCACAGAGCAAAGTGGTGTGTTCAAATAGAATTTCCCCTTGAAAATGATGAGACAGGCACACTGATTCCTTACGGCGGCCAACCCGTGTCCCACTGGAAGATTCAGCTGGGAACACCGGGCGTCTATTGCTAAAATTGGCAGCCAGGTCTTCGGAAATGACAATTCTGCTCCACTGTCTTTCTTGGGTGGGTGCAACAGATAAATGATTCTGTTGATGCAGCGCCCAGCCCAGCTCCCATTCAAAAAAAACTTTTTGGTCCGTCATTATTGAATTTTGAGGGCCATCCTAGAGCCCATAATAAGCCATGAGATCATTCATGACCGGTCCTAAACAAAATTGCAAGCATGAACTTATCAAAGAGATTCGCTGATCGATCGATAAAAGAAACACAGTTTTGTAATATCATAATAGATCCAGTTTCATGACAGAAGAGTTGGCTATATTCGAAAAGAGAATAAATAAGTTTAAGAAAGCCCCGCTAGCTGGCTAAATTGGAAGTTTTTGCTTCCCAAACCTGAGCAGTTCACCAAAATATGCATATGAACGATAATGTGTTGAGATAAAAAGGGAAAAATGGGGATGACTCGTTGCCAAACTCTGACATCATCCTTCAAATCAACAAAGAAAGGCTAATCACACAAAACATATAAAATCCGAGACTCAGCTCAGGGAGTATGAGAAGAAAAAATACCCAATTAAAAAAAAAAAAAAATTGTAAGGTAAAGAAGATGGCTACTGCCTTTTTATTTTCCTTTATGCCCCAGCTTTGTAATGTAGATAAATTTGCAAGGAAAGGAAATAGTTTCAATTGTCTCTAGCAAAAATTGCTAAAAACGCTTAAAACATATAATAAAAATAATATATGAAAACAAAAAATGATCCACATACAAACTGCAAATGTAAAGAGTAAAACAAGTAAATGCTCAGTTGGCTTCGCCGAGCAATCTGAAGGATAAACCACCTTCCTTTAAATCTTTACCTTTGGGATTTCACCTCTGTTTTCAGAGATCTAATCTAAACTGATACGGAAACAGTCCGTTGGCCTGTTTCTTCAGCTTGCGAGCTTTTGTAGTAATTAACCAAAACTTTCCAGCCACCCGGACACATGAAGCCATCTGGAGGGCTCTCCCCAGTTCTTGCAAATGTTCGCATCTGAGGCAATGACATTGCAAAGAATATTTGTAAGATGTTCAATACTCTCTCAACCTTTGAGGAAAAAATGAGACTTGACGATTGTAATTTTATATAGAAAACAGTGCAGTTAGCCTTTTTCCAATTATTGGTTCAATGAAAAGAAAACTCATGGGTGAATTAAATCATCCATGAAAGGAAGTAGAGGGCCGTATTCAGTACCTTGGTTCCTGAAATGAAGAGAAAATCTTTAGCACGGGAAGGATCGAAAAACGCCATTTTCTTTTCTACTGTGTCGTATGCTGCGACCTGGTGACAATGCCATGAGATTTAAAATTTTGGGCCAACAGAAAGAAGTGATGAACAAAACATTTCACACGCACGTCGTCTTTTAACATTGATGTGTATTCCCTAATGAGAGCCAAACTGTACCAAGAAAAAAACACCAAACAAAATACTCCTGTAGCTTGCTTTGTGAAGGAGAGAATCCAAAAGGAATCCCCAACTCGTGCTAATTAGCAAGCTGGAACAGGGTGATATGAAAAATCTGCATCTTCTCGCTACTTGTTTTTTAGTTTTTTGAGGAAGTAGGCTGCAAGCTTTACTTGTTTATAGGTTGAAAATATAGTTGAAGGACATATTAGAAGTGTTGCAAGAGCATGGTGAATATACGACTAATATCTAAGTAGGAAAAGTTATTATATACTGCAATAAAATGTGATCCAGGAAACCAAACAACAACTACAAAATGAGAATTCGAAGCAAATGGAAGTAGCAAGAGAGCTTCTGCATGCATTGGAAGAAATATTATTCAGGTTGCAGCAGCAATGATGAAGGTTTTATCTTGTATTAAGTTTTGGGTATCATACATTCATAACAACAATATTGTTATTTTTTACTTACTCAATCCATGACTACTTAGATCTATCCTTAGTCGTTGTAACTCCATCAGCTATAACCCTATCACTGACTCACTCATATGTCTCTGCAACACTTTCAACCTATTTCAACCAATTCCTTCACTTTACCCCTCATTAGCTACCTCCATATTTTTATGATGCACTCGTTCCTTATCCCATCTCTTAAAATGTTGTAGTCATCCAGTGATGATATTGAGTGCGTCCACAGGTCAATTTTCGGCCAGCCATATTCAAAATTTTGAATTAAAAATGAAATTTTCATTTTTCTAATTCAAAATTTTGAATAGGACCGGCCAAAAAATTGTCCTGTGGACCTATCCATTACCATCCCCGACTCATCTATTTCTAGAGTTGCCATTTCAAGTACATTAATCTTCCATATGTTTTTCTCTTAATAGGCCGACATTCTGATTTATAAAGCAATGATGGTCATATAAATGTCTTATAAAATTTTCCCTTCAAAATCTTGGTTATTCTATATGATCAAATGATACTCCAGAAGCATTTCTGCATTTCACCTATCCAACTTTATTCCATAAACAACATCCTGCTTAATCTCATTATCACATTCAAGCACACATGCAAATAATTTAAAGCTGGTGTATCAAACAGGGAATCATCCTTTCCAAAGAAATTAATGGTGAAAAAGAAAAAGTTGCATACTCTGAAAGGCAAAATGTTCAGCTTCTCCAACCCAGGAGCCATGCTTAGAACTTTCTTTCCATGATCTGGGTCATACAAGTCCCTTTTCTCCGTTGGATGGCCCATTCCAGCAGGATCACGACCAACAATGTAGAAATTTGCCCCTGCATTGACACGTGCCTTAGCATGCCACTGTACTTCTGTTGGCCCAGCATAATGCATTGGTGAAGGGAAGATTGCCACAATAGTAGTCTCAGGGTCTAGGACCCCATCCTCCAGAACCTGATAATGACCAATGTCTCACGATTATAATTGTTTGTGTTACTTAAACAAAAAGATGAAGACTTATTTTGAAACCAAAATTGTGACAAAAGCTAGCTAGTGGAAATTTTACCTTACTATGTTGTTCCATACGTACATCCAAAGGCACATCATCTTCCTTCGTAAAACCTCCTAAAGGATGTAGCAGGAGGATTGGGTTTTTATAGCCCATGTCCAACAGCCGCCTACGGGTATCATTCATCAACAAGGCATGACCATTGTGTACAGGATTCCTCAACTGGAAAGCGAATACTGCATCAGCTTTGCGCCTGTCAAATTCCTTGCGGAGTTCTCGAGGAGAAAGCCTGTAGTCATCAAGGCCATCGTTATATTTGATTGGTTCTAGCACTTCAAGATCCCCGCCAATCAACCAATTTCCAGCTGGACTAATTGCTGCCTCAACATAAGGCAGGCCAGGAGCGGTTGTTCCCCATGTTCTGGCAATCCTTTCTTCTTTGTTGTGCTTGTATATTTGAATTCTGCGTGATGTATATGTTGTAAATGGACAATCTCATCTAGTATTTATTCAAATTTAGTTGTACAAGAGACGGAGTAGTTAACAGGTAACAGCAGATATTTAGATTGATAACGGAGGAAAGTAAAAGGTTTAATTTTCAATGGTGACAAAAGTAGACTATCTCTGGCTAAACTTCGTACTGCTAGCAGACAGTTTCCAAATTAAATCATATAATTAAGTGATTGATCAACATTGTCCCAAACAGAACAGTTGAAAATAATCTAACGGCATGCTATCCAAGAATCCAAATTTCTAAGGAAGCAAACGCAGCAACTACCCAAATGAGAAGGTAATTTAATTTCTGTGAGCCATCTTAATAAGTATATGACAACAAGGAATTGGAATGCATAGACATTAAGCAGGATGCTAAAGATATCCATGGTTAAAGTAACAGTTTCTGCATGCATGAGAAACACCCAAAAAGAGAAAAGGGATGCTAAAGATATCCATGGTTAAAGTAAAAGTTTCTGCATGCATGAGAAACACCCAAAAAGAGAAAAGGGCTCCAAAGGGCTGTGATGTAGTCTATTAAAAAATTTTAGATTTCTCGTCTGATTTTGAGTAATAACATAATGTTTAGATTTTAGCTTTTTGAATTTCAAATTTCAAAACTACAAATACTAAAAATTTTGCTAGGTGTAGAGATGGCAACTAGGCTGGTCAGCCCGCTGCACAGCCCAAGTACTGCAAAAAAAGAAGCACAGGCCTAGGCCCAACAAGGTGGGGTCGCAGGCCCATTAGGGCACAGGCACGCACATCCCTAGGCCAAACTTGTATCCAAGTCTGGTTACGACAAGGACCCGTCCCCGACCTGCCTCTCCCAACATCTATTATAGCCACAAACCACCCCCAGCGGAGAGTTATTAGGAGTAGGGATGGTAATAGACGCGTTCATGGACCAAATTTTGGCCCGTCCAATACAAAATTTTGAATTAGAAATGAAAATTTTATTTTTCTAATTCAAAATTTTGTATTGGGAGTGCTAAAATTTGGCCCGTAGACGCGTCCATTATCATCTCTAATTAGGGGGGTGTTTTGCAATTTTTTTGTAAAAGGGTGGTTTATGCAATTTTTTGTACATTTTCTCCCTTACCAACCATATAAATACCCCTCTAAACTATTCATCTCTCTCACAAAATTCTCTATTTCTCTCAAGACGATATCTCAAGGCTCTAAGCTTGATTTCCTCTTCAATCAATTTCAGTTTTCAAGTAAGAAAAACTTCCTTCAGCTTGCAAGGTTTAGGTACCAATCTAATTTATTTTTAATTTAGATAATTAATTTTTACAATTTAAAGTAAAATTGATGTGAACTCCTCTATTGTTGGTTCAGTCATCAAGCTGGTCCTATTTTTCATGCTTTTTTTACTTCCGAAGAGTACAAAACTTTATAAAAACCTCAATACATACCCAATGTTATATTTACTCAACCACAGAATTATGAGTACGCCTCATAACCAGCTGATCACTATGCATTTTCTCAACCTACTCATATTCCTTCTGCACATGATGTACTTACTTCCTCTATAACTTCTAAATTAGAAATATAGAACCATCTTGGAAAAATATTTGAAAATAGTGTAAGAAAACTAGATACAAAACATGTCTAAAAAGTATATTCATTTCCTAAAGATAGTGAACTAGTCATCTAAAAAGGCATCATGATAAGACATTTAGTATTTATGGTGGCACCTTAGAAACATTTAGATAAAATCATGTTTTAGGAACAGATAATTTAGATTTATACAATGTTCAAACTGAATAATCTTTAAGTATTGTTGCAGATCCCGTGTTCGAAAAGTATATAAAAACAACACATAATTCTAAATTAAAAATCCCTAGGAGTATAAATCAAATATTTGTAAGATTTTTGAAGAATGAATAAACTTTAAACTTTCTTCTTTACTATATAGAACTCAATTACTTCTGATTGGGCAGAACTTAAAAACAAGGGGTATTTACAGGTTTGTCCCTTAAATCTGTATAAATTATGATTTAGTCCCCCAAATCTTCATATTTAGGATTTAGTCCTCTAAATCCTCTAAGTTACTATAATTTAATCCCTCCATTAGTTTTTCCGTCCAAATAAACGGCAGAATTTAATTTTTACTTTTTTAAAATAATGAAATGACTTAAATACCCCTATGAAGAAAAAGGGGGAAGAATAGAGAGATAGAAGAGAAGAAGAAGAGGGGAAGCCAATGAACCTAATGAAGAAATGGGAAAGAGAGAAGGAAGAGAGGAGGAAGAAAGAAGAAGAAGAGAGAAGGAAGAGAGAAAAAAGAATTAAGGAGGGGTAAAATGGGAAAATCAGGTCAAAAATAAACTGGGCTAACGAAAATTAGGGAGAGGGACTAAATTGTAATAACTTAGAGGATTTGGGGGACTAAATCCTAAATATGAAGATTTGAGGGACTAAATTATAATTTATAAAGATTTAAGGGACAAATATGTAAATACCCCTAAAAACAATCACTATCTTTGTATTATATTGATCATTGAATGGATTTTGCAAAAAAGAATTATTGGTTTTAAAAATTTTGATTTTCCTAACACTACTTCAAATCTTAGCCAGTAAATTATGGCAGTTATTAATATATTCAGAATTTGACCAAAAAAAACTTTTTTTATAATGCTAGTGAGAATACTGCAGCTACTGGATCTTTTGAAAATTATTTAAGACCTATTTTGGATGGAAAATTGTTACATATTCATTATATTTGTCATATTATTAACTTATGTTTTACAATGGACTAAGGCTATGTTTGGTTTGAAAGAAAATGAAAGAAAAAAGGAACAACAACAACTAAGCCTTTTATCCCAAATATTTGGGGTATGCTACATGAACCAAAAAAAAAGAATCACGTCGGATCGATCACTTTGATATTCTTTCTCCATTCATTTCTATCAAGTAATATCTCCTTATTTAAATCTCTAGACTCTATATCTTTGCGTATCACTTCCATCCATATTTTTTTCGCTCTTCCTTTCATTCTTTTAACTTGTCCTATATTGATAAACTCCCCTCTTCGAACTGGTACATTTGTAGGCCTACGTTGCACATGACCAAACCATCGTAAGCGATTTTCTCGCATCTTCTCATCGATGGGAGCTACACCTAGCTTAGCACGAATATTTTCATTTCTCACTTTATCCCTCCTAGTGTTGCCGCACATCCAACGGAATATGCACATCTCTGCTACACTTATTTTCTGTGAATGATGTTTCTTTATAGCCCAATATTCCATACCATATAATAAAACGGGTCTAATAGCAGTCTTATAAAATTTTCCTTTCAATCTTAACGGAATGTTACGGTCGCATAAAACTCCCGTTGTCCTCCTCCATTTCAACCAGCCAGCTTGTATTCTATGGTTAACATTATTATCGATCTCTTCATCATTCTGAATAATAGAAACCAAATATCTAAATGAAATTATTTTTGTTGTTTAGTAAGGAAATATCAAAGAAAAAAGGAAAAGGAAAGAAAAAGAAAAAGAAATGAAATTCTTTTTGTTGTTTGGTAAGGAAAGAAACTAAAAAAGAAAATTTATAAAACAAATAAAAAATTAAGAACAAACTTCCTCTAAGCTCCATCCACGCTCCTACCATGATTTTATGAAATAGAAATACAAAGTGACATTTTCTCTCATTTTATCTAGATTAAGAGAGGAAAAAGAGATAAAAAGTTTTATAACTTATTTTTTCATTTTTTTCAACTTTCTTTTCCTCTAAATTTTCTTCCAAACCAAACAATAGAAACTAACTGTCTTTCTTATTTTCTTTTCTTTTCCTTCATTTTCCCTCTAAACAAATAGAGACCAAGAGCATTAATAATTTTCTTACAAAACTTAAAAATATCATATCTTTTTGAGAGTTAGCGGGCCTAAAAAGCATATCTTCAAATCACTTTATATGGATATGCACCTAAAAACCTAAAGTTTTACTTTAAGATGTAAAAACCTGTTGGAACTCAACATACTATATGTCGAGAGACCGTTTTCCTTACCAAGATGCAATAAATTTATTTAGTTATATGGAAGTTCCAACGTGTCATATTTGTAAAGGAAAAAAAAATAACTTACACATGTATTTGCCATTTCTTAGAAGTATTTGATATTGCAAAAAGAACATCTTCTAGAATGTAATATCCAACAATTCATTTAGCACCTTATGTTTTAACAAATATTAGTTCATTGTCTTCAAACATTAGATATAATCCATTTCTTAAATGTATTATTGTTCCTATGATAGTTAAATTTAAAAAGTACTTTCAAAATTTTCCTTATTGCTTTATTATGGAGATGTTATATATCCTCGTGCTAAGTTGGCAGTCTTAACTTTTTAGTTTAAGTGATGACAAGATGGAAGTCTCCCAATAATGAATGAAGACGATAAAAACAATCGTAATTTTTTCATATTTCATTTTTGTATCCCATTCGAATGACTCTAGGAATTAATACGGAGAACAAGTTTAAAATGATGACTAGGGTCCTCTTCCCTTTTTTTGGGTTTCATAAGATATTCCACTAAATTCTTATAGAGCCAAATTGTACTATTTGTATAATTTCTATACGCATAAATTATCCATTATATAATTTATTATTACAATTTCTTCAATTTATAGAGCTAAATAGTGTCTATTTTGACCAATTTTTAAATTTACGATTTTTAAAATATTTTAATATTTTTCACAATTTTCTCATTGCCCAATTTATGATTTTATATTTTAAAGTTTTTTTTATTTTTTTTATGTTTTTATTTCTTTGTGGGCTAGTCTGGCATGGCCCAGGACGGGCCAGCAGGCCATATCAGGGTCCACCCAGCACCCATCGACCAGGCCCAGACTGGCCCAGCTACCCTCCCACACGGTGGGTCGTGTGGGGCACAGCATACCCCAAGCTGGCACATGCCTAAGCACAGGTTGTGCTGGGCTGACCCACTTGTCAGGCTAAATAGGAGTTTGTTTAGAGTCTTCTCACACTTCAATCTTAAGCCAACACCACTGGTGGTTAAAATAAAAATGTCCTCATCACTCTTAAGCACACTAGAGTGTAGTGGCATTTCCTTCTTTCGACAATTTCTACCCACTGTGAAATAAAGGGCTATAATTTCTTGTGGTTGATAGAGTAGCACGGAAGTTGAAAATATGATGGCCATGGAGTTTTAGATTGCTAGACTTACTTTCTATTGAGATAAAAGTTACATAAACTCTAGTTTGCAAGTCTCTCCAACAACGTAAACTCCAATTGTGATGTGTTAAGCTATAAGTAGTGTTTTAAAAGTGAAAAGCAAATCCAAGGTCACTACGTCCATATTGCCTGAGGCAAGAGGCAACAGAAGAAGCATTTTCCTGAGCGAAAGAAGACAACGTATATAAAATTATGGAAAAGTATTTATAATAGTGTATAAGTGTAGAATAATACTAAAACATAATTCATGTCAAGAGTTATTAGACGAATAATATTTAAGACATAAAGCACGAAATTGTCACCATGAACATAGAAAAATACACCCTAGCATAGGACACAAAGCTATAATTAAATTTTAGTAAAACAAATTTTGAGGCAAGGATCTAACCAACATTTAAGAAAACTAAATTGATAAAGTAAGGAAATATAAAGAAGCAACAGAAAATATAGTAACTAGTTAAAGAGTACTAAAGAGTAATTACTAACCTACTCAATATGAATCTACTACATGAGAGACTGCAGGCGACGCATTAGAAATCTAACAAAACTGATTAAATCATTTACAAGCATCTTTATCATGCAGCCAACTATTATATAAAATTAAAGCAAAAAAAGGAAGACATTTGAATGAAATACAATCAAATATCATGAGGCTACATAAGATAAATGGGTGATAGCCTAATGTAGTTGCATGCATTCCCAAAACTCAATGTTCAATTCCATTTTTTTTTTTTTTAATCTCCCTTTATTGTAAATGTACTCAAAGGGCTACACTATTGAAGACTAAATAATGAAAGGTAGGATACGAACCCATCTATCAAATGTGTCGAGTTTGGAGTTTCTTGCAACCTCATCTTCGTGCTAAATACACTCCACACCCTCTTTCAAATTATTTGCAAAAATCCTATTTATTTCCATCATCTGAGCCCAAAGTTGAACAAGAGCCTAAGCCTGAAACTATGATGGAGAAGGAAGATGTATGGGAATTAGAAGTAGAGCCCAAAGCAAAATGAAAGATGAAGTCGAGGAGAAATCCATGTCAAGATTGATAACTAGACTTTCCATCCTGAACCAAGCTAAGAAACTCTTAATGTGTTAGAGCCAGACGGAGCCACGGTCATTACTCGAAAAACTTCTTCACAATCTATAGAAGTTACTGAGTCCCTTATTGATACTTTAACAGATCTTTCATCGAAATCAAACATGAAGATATCATTGTATTCACCAACTAAGAAATTTGAATTGTCCATGAAATTGGATATTGTCTATGATTCTTTTTGTATCATTTTATCAAGCACACAGGTATATAGGAGATCAAACATCCTATGAAACAAAGTACAATGAAGCACACTCGACGATATCATTAGCATGACCAGGCATCGCACATTACATCTACAGGCTCTAATCAAGTTTGGAGAAGGATTATTTCCACTATCTATGAGTTTGATCTCTTGGAATCCTTACATCAGTCCAATTTTCAGTGGGTAAGATATGAAATTCCATTCATGTGCTATTCCTGAATCATCGCCTACTTTAATTGATCCATCGCAAAAGTCAGTTTCACCTCCATCACCCGGATTCAAAGTCAAGGATCACGTGCATGTTCTCCCACCACCATGGCCCGATTGATATGTTTCATGTAAGGAGATCCATCAGTTCAACCTAACTGATGCTTGATGCTTGTTATTACTAATTTATCGAAGATAAATACTTTAATTGGGACTTCGAAAGGCCGGGATAAGGCAAAAATCTATTACTTTATTATTTATATTTTATTAGATATTTTTAGATTTGATTGAAAATTTGAGATTTTTTTTTTTTAGTCCCACATTGTTTTTTTTGTATTTTATTTGTAGTTGCCTACATAGAGGCCCAAATTTGATTAGTAAAGTTAGAGTTGATGATTTGATGAAAACTTAAATAATCCAAAAGTGCCATGAGGGACAATAAATTAGATTAGCTTAGTAAATAAATTAGATTAATTCTTTTCTCTCAAAACAAAATCCTATTTCACCTCGATCTCCCAGATTCTCAAAACCCAAGTTCATCCCATATCAAAATCCCACCACAAAAAAGCCCTAATCCGCTTTTTTGCCCCATCACCAAGATGAGTCGCCTTCAAAGCACTACTAAATGAAAATGGAAGTACAAAATAATATGAGTAAGATTATCATAATCCACTTTTCTCGAGTTATCCAAACTCCAAAAACTTTCCCAAACACACCTCACAAAGCATTCCAGAAGTAAAGTAATCTTAAAAAAATAAGTTACTGCTATTGCCAAACAAGGCCAAAATGGAGCTACAAAATGTAACAAAGATCTGCAGCAAACGCTCTGCCAAATAGGGTGGAGCAAATGTTGCTTCTATTTTCAACAAAACTGTGGTCATCAACTTGCACACTAGTTCTTATTTCCTATACAACCAATAAAACACCCAGAGTGATAAATTCACATGTCGACAGATATACTATTTGTAACGTTGATAAAACCAACACAACAAATGATGTATGATGTAACGAACAAGAAATTTGACCTCATTTCTGATATGAAGATGCTTTTCTATTGCAATAAGTCAAACAGCCACACCCTGTGAAGATAAAAGTGGACCAGTATCATTTAATGCTCAGAAATGGAATTTCTAACAAAGTAAGGTAAATTGTTGGTTCAGGAAGTCAATACGATATCACTAAGGGCCTATTTGGTTAGGGTTGTAAGCGTGTAAAATGGGTGATTTGTAATTGCCTTACATGCAAGTGGACTTTTATACTGTTTGGCTACAGTTGTAGTTGTAACCACTTACACTTACAACAATTGTAGTTGTGAAAGAAAAGTGTGTATAATGAGTTACGGCTCTCATTTGATTGTACTTCACATAATTCTTAAAAAAAAATAAAATTTGAAAATTTTTGCAACTCTAATTACTACTTATAATTCCCAATCCAAACACAGTAATATAAGTTGCAGCAATTTCTATAATTGTAGTTTCACTAGTAGCAATGCAAATTATAACTTACAGCACTGCTTGCAGCAAACCAAACAATCCTTAAGGGTAGAATGATGTATTTCAAAGAACTTTGGAGATGGATTTGTAGAAACAGCAACAATACATGTATCCCTCTTAAACCGAGTTAATAGTAGGCTATAATATGCACACAAGAAAAAATCATACACAGACCTTTTTTCTCACGAAGGTAGTAATTTCATTATAAAAGTACAACTCTTGCAAATCGCTAAAACAAGGACTTCCTTCACATTAGTGGCATTGGACAGCAAAGGACCATTGTCATTAGCCATCCCAATCCAAATCAAGCTAAGGTGGAAAAAGCAGTCCAACTGCTAAACGCCATCACGACACTATAACTAAATACTCCATCTACAGTTTAATATAAACAGTATTCTAAATATCGGATACCGGTCCCATACCGGTCAACCAAATTACATACCGAATATCGGATACCAGACTGGATATCGCAATATGACCCTAAACACCGGAATGTCATATCGGTGTCATACCGGTTAAAGAATAATCATATAATTGACTATATAGAATATATTAAAACACATAAAACAAGTTTATGGTATTTATTTTGACTTATTTGCATTCAAATTACGAATTTGCAGATGCCGTTTAGAACGTCCGTATATGCACAAAATGACAGATAATTATAAAATTAAGAAAAATAAGTGAATAACGCAATATGCATTATTCAACTCATCAACTGTTATCTAATACAATAAAAAAATTGCAATAAAGTGAATACAATGCAATATGCATTATTCAACTCATCAACTGTAAAATACAATACAATAAAGTGAATAATTTTGTATTGCAACTATAATTAATTCAATTGCTAAATGTTATCTAATTAATTTCTTGCAACTGAAATTAATTCACTAAACCACTTTGTATTGCAACTATAATTTTAGGGTTTCGACCAGTCACCAGTGAATCAAATTCGCATTGAATCACTGATTCACATTGAATCAGTGATTCGATTCACTGATTCACACCGATTCACTGAATCGATTCACTGATGTATATCAATGAACCTGATTCACTGGCCAAAACTCCACCCAATCAATTTGTGTAAATAACAAAATTCTCTCAAATTTTAAACACTCAGAGTCTCAAACACACACATTACAGTCAAAAAAAAATATTTATAAAAAAAAAATTGAAGCTACGCAAGAGGAGAGAGAAGTCGAGAGGTCGGCAAAATTCCTTTAGGGAGAATCGGGCTCGCTGAATTTCCTTTAGGGTGAATCTGGCAGATCGATCGAAGCAGAGAAGTAGAGAACTGGCGAAGAGGAATTTTAGAGTTTTTTTGGGTGGATTTAGGGTTTTTAGGGAGGGGCAAAATGGGATGCAGTCGATCGGTCGAGGAGAAGAAGAGGGAATTCGTGAAAATTTTAGGGTTTGCGAATTTGGGGAAAACGAGAAAAGCAGGTTTTATTTTTTACTATCGGGTCGGGTCTAACGGGTTAACGAATTTCAACCGCAACCCAAACCCATTAACAAAAAAAAGATAAATACTCATATCAGTCGGTATTTAACATACCGGATACCAACCGATATATCACCACGTGGCCAATATATCGGCTCATACCGGTCGAAAACAAGATGCGATAAAATTTTGGATATACCGTCTCGTTTCTATTAAAAAACCAATATACCGGCTGGTATACCAGTATACCGGCCGTTATTTAAAACACTGAATATAAACCAACCTATCTTAGAGATATGATGATTGAGCTACTGACTTATCCCATATGGCAGAAAGGGCTTAGATATATGAGGGAGTTAAAGCTGAATACGTCAAACTGCTAGATTTTGGCTTGATGGATATTTTCAAGATAAGAATCATACCAATCTATGTTGCATGGACACTTAAGTTGATGTGCCACAAATTCTCAAAAATACATAAGTAATGCATGTTTAACAAGTGGTTGACGTAATATGGCTTAATGCTAGAAGTTGTGCTACATAGATATTAATAGCAGAAAGTTGTGCTACATAGATATTAATAGCAGAAGGGGCAGGCAGCTATAATACCAATGTCGAAAAGTCAAACTTATGTTCATAGGCATACTAAGTCTCTAAGGAGTAAGAATACAAGAACTGATTCAACAAGGTTAGGATATCTAAATTTGTGGGACCGGTTTGGCTACAAGCTAGGACATCTAATTCAGCAAAGTTAATATTCAAATGTTAATTTTTATTGGAAGCTCCAAAAATATCCTTGTGCAATTTTTGTATCAAATATTAGAGAGAAAACTTAACATATTTAATTTGATATAATTGGCCTAGGTAGAAGCTATTGTAAACGAAAATGGGTTTGATAAATCCCTTCTTAAAATGGGCTAACATCAATAGACTCATGCCTGGAATACCGATAAAATTGTGTGAAATCATAAAGGTAGCTTAAAAGCTCATAAAAAGTGCAAAACCAGCAATTTAGAACTCTCCTTCCAGCATATAGAGCCATCTCCAGTATGCACTTGCTTGGTCTGTTCTTATTCTTTTGAAGAACCCTCCATACTAACCACAGTTCCCCAAACAACGAAGAAAAGAAAATAACCAAATAGATTCCATGGAAAATAAAAAAACTGCTAGTGCATATTGTCATTGGGTGCGACTTTTCTAAGTCTCAAGCATAAGTACATGCTTCTGTATCATGCATATTAACAAGCCTAGAGGAAGAGCTGATCCAAAGACTTAGTTATTAGGTTTACCCGTTAAGAGGATGAAACATCAAGCCACATGTTAGAGCTGGTCACTGAGTGTTGATTGCAAGTTGTGAGTATTTACAAAATATGGTAATTAATCTGTCAAATCTTCTTATACAAAGCTTTATGTCACTGAGGTACAGCTTCTATATGTTTATATTTGGAAAGTAGCACACTTTAGAAAATTAAGATTCTGGTATGGTTGGTTGCCCATAATCAATTTACGCTCATGGAGTTATGAGCATGGAAGGATTCACTGATCATGAGGATGGATCATGCATTGTATGTTCTGATAATAAGTAGAATGGGTACATTTACCACTGCAATGTCCTGTTGTAGTTCTAACTAGGTCTTCCATTCAACAAAATTTGCAATTTCATCATTTACTTGACTCTTTGTTGGAGTTACTGACTTATTGGGGAACCGCTAATTTCCCTATTTCAGTTATGAGAGAATGTGATATGTATGTTAACACATGAACGGAAGTTGATTTTAGAAGTTATAGTGGGGAGATTTTGTGGATACAAGAAAGAATTAAATCCAGAGTTCGATAAATTACCAAAAGGGATAGCTTTAATTCAGACCTCACACAAAAACAAATTACATACCAAGATTCATACCAAATCACATGTCATAGAAACTAGGATTTCAATTTTTTATCATTCTCCAAAAAACTAATCAAAATAGCTCTCATACAGGACTATATAGAGCTCAACATTAAGTGCACAACACGTGCAATAAATAAATAGCAAACTTGAGTAAACTCTAAAATAAAATAAAATAAGAATAATGAAAATTAACTAATAAATCTGATCTTCGTCATAATGTGATGGCTATATGGATGATTAGGGGAGAAAGGAACAAAAGGACCTTTGAATGTAAATCTAGGAGTTCATTATCCTTGTTCTATGTTAATGCACATGCAAGTTTTTGGCCTAATAAGCATTATATAACAGAATAGTTAATGAAAATCAAGTCCCTACATTTTTTGTAGATTTTTTGTGAATTTAGAGAATTTTTAGGTTTATAACTCACACCCCAACACACCACCACATTGCCTCTAAAGTTTCTCTTTAATTAGGAAACTAATATTTTTTCAACACATAATGGAAGGGAGTTTTTTGACCACGTGACACTTTGACCATGTTTCAAAAAAATTTAACAATTTAGAGGATCTTAAGGATCCTTAAATTTTTCTCACCATATCATCCTTAAATTTAGAGTTCAACATTTATTACGACACCTATAATTTTGAAATCCAATTAAGAAATAGAAATTCTTAACTAACTAGAGTTGAATAACTATTTTTAGAGTTTATAATAGGAAGTCAGATTGTAATGTTTCTAATTTAAAAGAAACTCATAGAACTAAAAATCAAATGTTAAACCTTTATTGATTAGGATTGACCAATTAAACTAGAAAACATGTCACTCCTAATTAAATAGAATTTATCTATCAACTAAAATTTCTATCCCTAATTAATTAGAAGTTTCTTTCATCTATTTATATGCTTCTCACTTTTTCTTTCTCACTTTTTCTTTTATCCATCAATTAGAACCTCTCATGAAAAGTACAAGATATTTATATTAAGTACTATCAATCTATATCCTTTGCCTATATGATCAATTTACGAAGATTATTTTGTAGGAAGATTTCAAAATTTTTGTTGAATCTGACGGCAATTGTATCACAAAATTTTATTAAAAAAAATTATTTATATGCAAAATATCCCTAAATATTTCTGAGTTAAGGCTTGAACTAAAATAGAATCTCAACTCTTGTTATATTAGGAATTGAACCAAAAATAAATAAATAAGTTTTGAATTTTTCTAAACCAAACATAAATTTAAATAAATTTAGTTCTATTACAATAAAATACATTTGAATGTACTAGAAAAATAAGTTCTACAAATCTCATGGAAAGTAAACTAAAATTACTCTATATTGTTTTATAAAGTAAGATACAAGATTTTTGCAACACAGTAAGATAATTAAAAATTCTACAAAATGTAAAAATCTCATAAGAATCAAACCAGGTAAAACTTAATCAATTTATTGAGTCTTCCATTTGTTAATTCTCACAGGAAACACATTAAAAGTATATAGAAAACTTTAATCAAAAATATTTTTTAAGTATATTTAAGACGACGATAATTCATATTAAATAACTTTTTTTTTTTTACATATATGTGCATTGCACGGGGTATTTGCTTGTTTATCTAATAAAAAACAGTAAAATTTTCTTAAACCTGCATGTCTAAGAGGGGTTTTGATTGCAGAATGACAGTTAACGGCAGGAATGCTACAAGTGGGGGGTCAGATGCCGGGATCGATACAAGCAACTCTGTTGCTGCAGCTACTAATGATAGGAACAATGCAACAATATGTGGTGCCTCCAGAAACCTTAATGGAAGAGAATTCTAATTCTGAATTAGGATGCTTCTGTTGTGTTTAGAATTTTTTTTATAGTCTTTTGTGAAACAATGCAGTAGCTGGAGTCCAAACATCCCCTTTTTGGTGTTTATATCGTAAAAAATGATTGGGAAACAAAGTTTGTGATGTTCTTGGGTTGTTTAAACCTTAAAGTAACAATGTTTGTGATGTTCTGAGGATGTTTAGACTTTAAAGTAGCAGGGTGGAGGTCTCACCATGTGGCTCCCATCTGTTCTCTCCAAAAAAGAATATGGCAAAAAATCATCCATATAAAATTTTCTTATGTTAGATAAGATGCATGCATTGTTTTATACTCTGCTGAATGAGACTAGTAGAATAACCATGTCAATCTGCAGACTTCCTATTTCATTTAAAAAAAAAAAAAAAACATTGGTCTCTACAAGGCCTAATAAGTCCACGAGGCAGGGCAAATACAAAATCACCATGTGCAAAAGATGCACATTTAAAAATTGCCCAAATACAGTAATGAAGTTATTGCTGACGATACCAGTTTAGGGTCAGTATTGGCGCTTTCGTTTGGAATTCCAGGAGATAAATGTGACCAAATGAGACCTTACGGGTCAAAGTTTTGAGCCTACACCAGCCTTTTAAATATTATCACCGTCACTATCAGTGAAACGTCAAGAGCATGAATCTAGAAATGATCAAAATCAAGAAAATATCCTAAACACACCTCCTCAAAATCGCGACAAAATCTCCAGCGGGGCCAATGAGCGCCACATCAGCATTGCCCCCGATCGCCTCCTTGTCCTCATCCCCGAGGGCGAGAACAATCGGCACCGACATGTTGACCACAGATCCATCACTCATCTTCAAGCAATTGAAATGCAAGCACTGCAAGTACTCGTCCTCCCTCATGAACCCCCTCAGCGGGCTCGCCCACCCCTCGCTCACCACGTGGACCCACTCCAGATCCACCCGCGAGATCCTCACCGCCGGCATCGCCGCAGCCTCCGCCCTCCTCGCGGCCCGCTCCGCCTCCGGCACCACCAGCTCGACAAGCGCCCCGCCGTCGGGGTCGATCAGCGAGCTCTTCACGGCCAAAGGCGCCGCCTTTGCGCTCATCTTGGTGGCGGTGATTCTCGAAGCAACCGAGGAGGACAGCGAGTTGGAATTGTAAAGCGGGTTAAAAATCGAATTTTTATTGGAGAATGGAATTGAGTAGGGTTTCTTGGGGGAGTGACGGGGGTGAGAGGGGAAGAACAGAGAAAGAGACTGGGACTTGAGAGAGAGAGAAGATGAAGAAGAAGCCATTTTTATTTGAGATTAAATGCTCGCTTCTCTCTCTCTCCCTCCTTCCTCTTTATTGGGCCTTCACTTTTCGATTGGGGTACTGGAGAGAGGAGGATTTAAAAGGATGAGAGAGATGAATGAGGGCCGCTCGACCGGCCGCTGTGGGCTGCATTTACTAGAGCATTTGGGCCGTAGGATTCGGATGGGGGACCAGGGACCCGATAGTGGCCGCTATTTCAACTTTTTTTTTTCTTTTTGCTTTTGTTTTTGGAGTGGGATTCTGTATTTTGACCAATGGAATCTTTATGCTGCATGCTTTCCTGGAAAGATTAAGGTCTAAATTGCGTGCCACAACATTATTTCACTTCAACTTTACAAAACAAGAATTTTCCAAAATAGCTATAAAAGTCCCAAAAAAAAAAAAATCATAGATCTACGAAAATATTTTCCAGTGGAAACCAATTCAGATATGGTAAGTTGGTCAATTTGGGCTTCCAATATCCGAATTTATCTAAATGCTAGATCAGAATTTGCCACTTCCTGATTTTTGACTCGATATTAGTGGAATCTAAATCTATTAATTTTAAAATTATTATTTTATTTAATTCCATTATTAGCAGAATGCAGTATGAAACTATTTTTTTCAATATTTTTAATTATCGATGACATAAAATCAGTGAGTCAATAAAACAATTACCATTTCATTCAAAAATATTTATTTTTTATGAAATAGATTAACATGACATGAATTTTTCCTCTTCTATGTTTTGCATATGAGTTAATTATTATTATAACCAACATTAATTAAAAGAATGATTGAAAACATTAATTAGTGAGTTATCAAGGAAGTCGGGCTTGCCATATCTGGAATAGTTTGATTACAAATTTCAGGCTTGGTAAGTCTGAATTTAGCATTTAGGCCAAATCCGGACTTACCAAATCCGAGTTGGCCGTGTTTGGAAATTATTATTTTTTTTTCCTTATGTTCGATTTTTGGAGTTTTTTTTTTTTTAGCTTTTTTGGGAATTTACTCCGTCTAAAATCTAAAATTTTATTTAAGCTAAAGAATTACTTTGGGGACAAGATTTCAAAATGGAGTTTAACCTTATTTAAGCTACTCATTATTGCAAAATCTTACAAAACAGTGAAAAGTGGTTTGTCTTTTATTTTAACTCTACAAAACTGGAGTTTTGAAACTATATCCAAATGGGATATAATTTTAAGAATAGAGTTTCAAGTTCAAACTTTCTAAAGTTACGATTTCACTTGTACGCATGCATGAATAACTTTAGAAAGATTAGAAAAAAATTTAGCTTTAGTCCCTAGGAGTAAAAATTACTTTGATGAATAACTTGTAGGGGTTTTTACATATTTGTCCCTTACAAATTAGAATTTAGTCCCCAAATCTTCATATTTATAATTTAGTCTCTCAAATCCTTTAAATTATCTCACTTTAGTCCCCAGCCATATTTTTGATCTGAATTTTCCGTTATAGCTCTGAGTTATTTTACTTTAGTTTTTCCTTCCCTCTTTCTCCTATTTTCCTCTTCTTATTGGGTTCCCTTCTTTATTCTTCTCATCTCTCTTTCTTCCATCTTCTTACTGGGTTCCGCTGAGTTACTTCATTTTAGATATTAACTGGGAGGAAAGAAAGAGAGATGAGAAGAATGAAAAGGAAACCTAATAAGAAGAGGAAGAGGGGAGGAAGAGAAATGGGAGGACTAGAATAAAGTAACTTAGGAATATAACGGAAAGATTTGGAGGACTAAATTATAAATATGAAGATTTGGGGGACTAAAATCTCAAACAATCAGCAAAAAAAAATTACAGATTTTATGTGGAAAATTCAAAGTGAGTGAAAACTATAGAACAAGAAACTGTATTATGAACTTTGACAATTATAATCACCTATAGTCACAACTGTCAAAATCGGCACAGATGCTAATAATAATTTAAGAGTATCTCTCTAACTCGCTAGACAACTGAATAAAGGAAACCTTACTCTCAATCATTACAAGCGATAAATCCTCATTCATAACACAATTTTTAAGGAAATCAAATAGCAAATCTAAAGCAAAATACAATTTTTAATTTATTAGTTAATCTTAAAAATAAGCATGAACAAAGAAGATTCGATTCATAAGTTATTTCAAAAATCCTAACTTCATCTGCATTTTAGATCTTTATTAAATTAGTTACTCATTCCTAAAAAGTATATGAATTTTTTTTTATTTATGAAAGTGAAAAAAAAAAACTAACCTAGAAAATAAGAAAAATTATTACCTAAATACAAGAAGCAATTGACGAGGAAGAAAACCAGCAAGCAGGGAGAAAGCCACCATCAACCCTTATGAGCACATCTTCAATTTTTATTATCTATCAAAAAACATGCTTTTATAAGGCTTGTAATTTTAGAAGTCTAAAATCCTAATCCAGTTAACTTAGAAAAATTATAAAAATATACAAATTATTCTACTGAAATTCTAGCTGTTGATTCATCCTTACTACCATCATGTAGTAGCGTTGACCACTAGATAGTGATAATCAGTGCCCGTTCTTAGTCTCCAATTCCCCAAAGATTAAGCTCTCCAATTTTTACCTGGTTTAGTCCACTTATGCAATTGCCCAACGGCATTTGCCGCTCGGTAGCAGCACAAGCATTAAACTAGCTTTTGGTCTTTCTGACACTGAGTCCACGGGCTTTTGGCTTTCTCGTGATATGGTATAATGCTCAATCAGGTGTACTTAATCTACTCAATCATTGATTCTCCTTGATTTGATGCTTTTCAAACTCGGTTTTGCGACTCTTTTGCAAAATTATTGTACTCCTTGATGCAAATACATATAAGCTGAAAAAAGTAAAAATATCTTAGTAATTATTTATATACAAAAAATAAATAAAGATGAAGTGAAAAATATACAAAATATAGAACTCATCATGCTCAAAACAGGACAACATTGCATGTAATTTTACAAGACGAAATTTTAAGATCATAACAATATGGTCGTATATGTCCTAATCAACATAGTGACGACATGTTCAGAACAATTTTTTTTCTAGTATCATGTGTGCACATTCTAGGATTGCGATTATACCTGACAGTTGTAGAATTTCGTGTTAAAGATCTTACTTTTGGTAGTACATGTACACTTACTTTTGGTCTCTCAATCTTTGTTATAGGCTTTGCTAAAGAAGTATTTGGAATAGTAGTGGATTTGTTTCATGGCTCTTATTAAATGTACTCAAGTCCTTGGTGCTTGTTTCCTACTAATTGTGCTCCTAACATCTCATCCAATTTTGACTTCCCTAAAATCATATATTGAAGTGACAAGTTTTGTAATTTAGCATTGGATTCTTGGACATCTTTGAACTTTTGAAAACGGAGTCCATTACAGTTGTCAACTTCTTCTTGTTTTCCTCTAAGAAAGCAATAGAGGACATGGAATTCAATTTGAAATTTTCAAGCTCCTCATTACTTTTCATTTCCAAAGTCAATTTGAACTTCTCCTTCTAAATTCTTCATCAAGGCATTGGTCTTCTTTGAGAGCTTCAAATTCTATTTCTTTAATGCGAGTTATATCTCAAATAGTTGGTTATATCTCTGGATATTTTCGTTTTGTTAAATCTTTGGATATTTTCATTCTAATTTAAGTCATAACTCTCATTATCTATACCTGGATTTTCTGAAACTATCTCACAAGAAGAATAAGCAGAGACAACATAAGTAATAAAAACAATAGTATTATTAGATTCATCATCCGATCCTACAACATCAACATCAATAGAATATTTTCCATGTGGCTTGTTTGGATTTTCCCTTTTTCTTTTTTCGATGAGCACACTTATGAGTATAGTAACCAAGACACTCACTTGGTTTTTCATTTGAATTTTTCTTTTGTCATTTTAAGCTCCACTTTGTTGGCCTGTGCATTATTCTTAATGTAGAGATTTCTTATTGGAAGGAGTTGCATTATTAGAAAAGTTTTGCTTCAAGAAGTGTTTCTTATAGAATTTTACAAAATTATCAATCATCTCATGATCAATATCAGAATTTGTGTCAAATTCACAACTTTTATATTTAGTGTTCAAAACTAACCCTTGGAATTTCTTTTTCTTCTTATTGTTTGCCTCCAACCAATTCATCAAGTTTTAGTTTATTTTGGCATCTTTACTTTTCTCAATAACGTCACTTTTGGTTGGAATCTATCAGGCAAGGTTCTAAAAATTTTCCTAACCACTACAGAAATTGGCATTTTTTTTCCAAATTAAAACAAGTATTAAATATGCCATTAAATTTTCCATAGAAGTCTTTTATTATCTTATCCTCATCCATAGTTAAATTCTCATATTGTTTGGTTAGTTTCTGGAATTTGGATACTTTGACAACATTTGTACCCACGTATGTTGTTCTAAGAAGATTCTGAACCTCTTTTGCACTCTCACATGTATTAATACGCTTGAATTCAGTTGAGTTCACTACATTGAGGATAACATAAAGGATTTTGAAGTTTCACTGAATAAAATCAGTAGTGATCCAATTCATTTCAGGATTCAATTTGTTATCTTTATTAACAGAAGGTTTCCAACCACTAGATACAGACACCCAAGCCTCTATACATAAGGAAACAATAAACTCTTTCATCTTTACCTTCCAATATGAATAACTATGCCTTTCAAATAAGGGTGGCATGTTGGTGGACAAACTCTCCCTACGAATATCTATCAAAATTAATCAAAAGATCTAATTTTAATAGAATCGACCTACTGCCATACCAATTGAAAAGCAATAGTTTTATGTAGCATTGTTCCACTGAGAAAGGTCATGTTCAATAGTCATCCAATCTATTTCAGGTTTTGATTCTTATCTTCACCGACAAAAGTTCTCAACCATTAAATATAGATGCTCAAGCTTTCATTAAGAAGAACATAATAAACACTCATATCTTAGCTTTCAAGTATGAATAATTATGTCCTTTAAGTAAGAATAGCCTATTGGTGGGCCAACTCTCTCTAGGGACCTTTCAAAATCAATCAAGAGGTTTAATTCTTATAGAATTTACCTGCGCAGGTACCAATTGAAAGTAAGTGTCTCATACAGTTCCAAACAATATGAAACCAGCAAATAAGCAATCATGGAATAATAAAAAGAGTTTCAAACAATCAACACAAAAATTACACAGATTTTATATAGAAAATCCAAACTGAGTGAAAAATTATGGACGAAGAAACTCCACTATGAACTTTGGCAATTACAATCAGTTGTTGCTACAACTGCTATACAACCACACAATTACTAGTAATAGTTTAAGAGTCTATCTTTCTTACTTACTAGATAGCTAAAAGTTGAAAGCCAACTCTAAATCATTAAAAGTGATGAACCCTCATTCACAATACAATTAAATGAAGAATCATATAACAAATCTAAATATTTAAAAATTACCTCTTTGGCGAAGTGCCAGATATTTAATAGCGGAGGTATTGGTATTGATCTCCAATCTTTAATAATACATATTCCTCAAGTTTCAATCGTCACGAACCTCATGAAATTTCTCTTCAATTTTATTTGCTTGAATCTTGTTTAGATGGTGAAGAAGACGTTTTAAATTATAGAGTTTCATTACTCTCCAAATAAATCTTAGCACCTCCTTTTAATCACATTCTTTGATCTTCAATCCAATGGTCCAAGTGAAATTAGTTTCCAATTAAACTACTCCACAATCCAAGTCCAACAAAACCCTGGAAAATATAGAAATTGAGCTTGTATGTTGTTTCAGCTGCTTCGCCTTCGATAGCAAACTACATTGTCATTGATAGCTTAATTGTCGTCGATGGCGGTGGAAGCCCGCTTTGATGGGTATGCTTGATCTAAATAGCCCATGATGGCGAACTTGTGCCATCGGTGGGTCTTTACGTGGCTGTGCATATTTGACTTTTTCTTCATGATTTTTAACATGTATTTTGTCGGGAAATTCTATTTGCGCACTGCATTTTACTCTTGGCATCCTGGATACTCTTTACACCAAACTCCTATTTTGAAATACTATCATTTTACTCTCGGCACCCAATTTTTTTTCCAAAATACCCCTCGTCAAATATTTTGGTTTGGTATTAATACCCGACCAAGAAACGTGCTGGTCAGGTATTAAAACCCGATCAACAAGCGAAGTCTCTCCTATAAAAAAAAACTAATTAACGGTAAATTTCAAACAAATATGTATAAAACTTAAAAAAAATTCAAATTGTATCTTAAATTTATTCTCTCACACCAATTTCATATTGGAATGTTTCATTTGTATAAGAAAACTCAAACTCAAATTCCAAATCCAAATTTCACTTGTCTTGGTGAAATGAAAGAATTTAAAATTCTTTTAATCTTTTCAGGAATATTAATGTAAAAAATTTTAAGAGGTCAAGAAATCAAATTGATGATTTTGTAGGAGATGTGTTTTTATTAAATACAAAAAAAAAATTATTTAGGGTTTAGAGAGAAAATAGAGGAGGAAGACGATGAGTCGTAGTTCCAAATTTTAAGAAGTTTTAGTTTGTAATTTATAAGGGTAACTTAGTCCAAAAAAATAATGGCAAACTTGTAATTATTTATAAATTTTAAAACCGTACGTTAAGAGTAAAATGCCGAGTGCAAATAGAATTTCCCGATTTTGTCACATATGAACTAGAGTTGGATCCAAAAGCCTGACACATATATGGTATTTAAAGATTTGTCCTTTAAATCTTTATAAATTATAATTTAATCCCCCAAATCTTCATATTTAGGGTTTAGTCCCCAAAATTCTCTAAGTTACTATAATTTAATCCCCTTCCTAATTTCCGTTAGCCCAGTTTATTTTTTGACTTGATTTTTCCATTTTACCCATTCTTAATTCCTTCTTCTCTCTTTCTCCTCTCTTCTCCTTCCCTCTTCCTCCTCTTTTCCTTTTCTTCATTCTTACTCCTCTCTTCTCTTTCTCTCTTATTCCTCTCTACTCCTTCTCTCTTCTTCTTCTCTTCTCATTTTCTTCGTTGGGTTCATTAGCTTTTCCCCTTCTTCTTCTTCTCTTCTATCTCTCTATTCTTTCTCTTTTTCTTCATAGGGGAATTTAAATCATTTTATTATTTAAAAAAAGTAAAACTTAAATTCTGTCATTTATTTAGACGGAAAAACTAACGAAAGTACTAAATTGTAATAACTGAGAGGATTTGGGGGACTAAATCCTAAATATGAAGATTTGTGGGACTAAATCATAATTTATAAAGATTTAAGGGACAAACCTGTAAATACCCCTATTTTATATTGTTTTGATGAATGGCCCGGTGGAGGATACAATAGCCCAAAATTAAGCATGGAAAAAAAAAGTTGGCCATCACAAAAAAGAAAATCCGAATTTATATAAAGAGATGCTCCCAACTTAACTGAAAGAAAGATAGAACAATTGGGAACAGCTTGTAGCCTCCATCTGTAATTTTTATATGTCGTGGTAATAACTACCATGCATATTTTGTATTTCTTCTTATCTAATTTTATTTATAAATAAATACTAGTCTGCATGTTTAGATGTATTCTTCTACAACAAAATAAATTTTACTGTAATAAAAAGAGGAAGGAAGAGCATAGGAAGTTAAGAAGAAAAAAATGAAATGAAATGAAGGACTGGAGTTAGACCTGCTTACTGGGCCGGGCGTGCGAGTTAGACCTGCTTACTGGGCCGGGCGTGTTTAACGGGCCGCCAGGCCCGGCACGTGCCGAGCACGTGCCTGGCACGGCTCGGGTGAGCCGAGCCGAGCCGTGCCGGGCGTGCCCGGCACCTCGGCTCGGGCCGAGGCTTCAGCACGGCGCGGCCCAATACGGTTTTTTTTTTTTTTTTTTTTAAATAGCCGTTGGGGGGTTTGGGGGTTTTTGCAATTTTTTTTGCAAATAGCCCCCCAACGGCTATTTTTATAGCCGTTAGGGGGTTTCTTGCAATTTTAAATTGCAGATTTTCCCCCAACGGTCAAAATAGCTGTTGGGAGGTTTTTTGTAAATTTTTTTTGCAAATTAAAACCTTTATTTCTCTATATATACCTCATTATCTCCTCAATTACCATTCATCATTCTTATACAACCAAATTCATTCTCAAAACTCTTCTAAAATCTTTAATTCTCAACTATTTCTAGCAAATAACAAGTTTCAATCAAGTGATCAAGAAGTCTCAAGCAAGCAAGTCTCCCAAATAAGATCTAAGCAAGTTTTCTCATTGAAGTAAGGTTGTCTTCGCTTTTTCGGCTTCCAGTTTTATCTCTCTAGCTATATATTTTACTCTCTCTCTCAAATAGTTCACCGGTTAACATGTATTTATAATGTTTTTTGTTCGGTTTTTTTGAGAATTTTAATTTGTTTTTTTTGGGATTTTATTAAAATGGATGCACACTCTTCTGGCGCTTTTTGCTCTCAAGTCACGGGTTCTTTTTCTCTCTTTTTAACTGATGAAGAATATCAAAATCTATGTTCGGTTTTTAATGAATGTAGAAATCACCCTATACTTGAAATTATTGTTCAACCTATGAAAATTAAATTTAATAAATATTTTAAAGATTTTCCATACTTATTATATTTTGCAACTGTTGTGGATCCCCATTGCAAATTAGATGGACTTGACATACTAATAGATTTATTTTATACAAATATGTCTTATGAAAATAATGTGAGTGATCTAGTTAATGATATTAAAACATGTTTAGATATTACGTATAAAACATATGAAGATATGTATGGTATGCCAACACAAACTACAAAAGAACCATCTACTAGGGAAATTCGTAATTTAATAATATCATATGTATTTCACCGAAAAAAGGTAAGACAAACTAGTACATATTTTAATGAATTGTATTATTATTTAGAAAGAGCTAACTATGAAGATAACGCATCTCCTGAAAATTATGAATCATTTGATATTTTGGCATGGTGGAAATCACAGGAAAAAACATATCCCGTGCTTTCCAACATGGCCCGTGATCTACTAACTCCTCCGGTGTCTGCTATAGTATCGGAGTCTGCTTTTAGCGCAGGTGGTAGAGTGCTTACGGAGTTGAGAAGCTCAATGGCGTCGGACACATTGGAGATGTGTGTCTGCTTGAAGGATTGGTACGACGCAGAAGATAGGGAATAAGACTTGGCTAATGAAGTTGTACTAGAGACCTTAAACTTACCAGAAGAAAATGAAGCATGATTAAAAGTATTTAAATTTGATCGGATTTTCATGTATTTTCAAATTTTTTTTTTGTAATTTTTAACTCATAAATCTCTTAGAAAAGATACTAAGAACAAATTGAGGGTGACGGTTAGGGTTCTCTCCCCTCTTTTCAGGCTTTGTATAATTTCTAAAGAGATTTATACAGCAATTATATGAATGTAATGAGAATCTCATTATGAGATTAAATATAATATAATATTTTTTTTATTGTTATTACTTCTTTTTAAATCTAGTTAAATGAAGCTAAGTAGTCTCTTTAATTTTTTCTTTTTTAATTAACACGGGCCGACACGGGCACGGCTCGCCGTGCCGTGCCGGCGGCCGAGCCCGGGGCCTAAGCCGGGCAAACGTGCCATGCCGGCGGCACGGCATCGCGATAAGCAGCCCTAACTGGAGTCCACTGAAGTCAAACAAGAGATATAAATCAGTCAAAGAAGAAAAATCAAGCAGTTAAAACATGGGCCTGGTGGGCCCAATTTAATCGGTGTCCATCAGTAAATGTCAGTCCAGCTGTCACAGCTGAGTCAAAGTTAGTCAAACTTTTTCTGGTAAGTAGTAATTAGATTAGAAATTCATTATATATGAATTTAAATACCACCCCTATATATCTAGGGGTGGTTGACCCCAAAGACGAGTCATGTGATGAGATTTAAACCATACCATAAAATCAAATTTGTATTAGGAATACTCCCGTCGTATTATATGGAAAAACTTTATCTCTGTAATCTAGGAATAGAGTAGAAATTAAGGATCTCAATTGTAAAGCTTGTTGTAACCAGTCCATGAGGCTAGTTTCTTCTTCTTCCTTCTTGTTAATGTAAAGCAAGCAGCTATTATTGATGATATTCTTTTCTTATGTATGTAGGCTGTGATAGTTAATTCATATATATATATATATATAGAGAGAGAGATATATGGAAATGAGCTAACAGCTCACGCAAGTTATCTGAGGTGCAGTTCATTTTCACTGTCTCTAATAATTTTTTTAAAAAAATTTTCTTTTGGATTATGATCTCGACCTCCTAGGGTTTACTCATACTCAATTTCTTGGGTTTTAGTTTTGATTTGGTTCTCCATCAAATTAATACAAGATTAACAATTTGCAATGAATAAAACATTTTATATGCATTCGATGAAAGGATAAATGAACTCCAAAATTTATGAAATTTATCCGAAAAAAGTTAAGGAGATAGAGATTGTAATTGAAGAAAAATTATTGGATCATTATAATTTTGCCGCTAGCTCACATAACTTTTCCTGAACTGTCGGCTTACCTACAGTAATCTCATATATATATATATATATATATATATATATATATATATATATATATATATATATATATATATATATATTGGTTGTGCTTTGTTCATTGAGCCTTGATAGCTATTTCTTTTCTTGTTAAATAATTAATTTGAGATTGATGATTATTTACTGATTTATGGAACTTGATCATGTATGGATTGAGAGAAACGTAATTGATTAGATGTGTTTAATTTGCTTAGTGGATTCAAATCTTATGTGTTTACTTTTTTAGGTAATTATTAGATAATAATCAGCCAACTCTCAACTTGGTACCTTCATTCGCCTAAATTCCTTTGAAAGAAAGAAGTGGTTAATGCGTGCTCAATTAGCTTACCCTTGTATTTATTATAAAGTTTGAAAGAAAGAAGTGGTTATAATAGATGGTTTTTTTAATGGTAAGATGGTAACCTAATTAATTATCTATCCCTAGAGAAAAGAATGTTTCGATCGGACTTACTTGCTTTCACGATTCCAAGAGTAATTAAATCACAACCTCCTTCTATAGAAGTCAGGTCAACTTGCAAAGAGGAAAGAAGATCTAGTGTTCTTCTCGACAGTAGGCTCTGCTTGCTTTCCCCGCCATCCTTGGAGTTCTCTTTATTGTTGTCCTCTTCGTCACGTGACAGTTAATAACAAACCCATCATTTCTATTAGCAATACTTTTTTAGTGTGCTATCAGAGGGGTGTATTTATAGTATAGGATTCTTGAGGAGTTGTGTTTGATTGTAAATTCATTAGCTTCCTTATTACAGATAGATTCAGAGATTAGATTCCCTTATTTTTCATAACTTAGTTTGACTCGATCAAATTTCTGTATGTATTCGATTTGAATATGACTTTGTAGAAGAGAATTTGTGATCTGGACAATTGTCAAACTAGGTTTCTTTATTAGGTTGGCCTTGTAAATCAGAAGAATAAATGAAACCGAGAAAGAAAATGAAAAAAAAAAAAAAAAGAAAGAAAAAAATAGCCCAACAACTGGTCTCATCTTTTTTTTTTTTATTAATTTTTCCATAGTAGGGGAAATTTTTGGTATAAAGGCGAAGGATTTGAACATATTTGTTGTTTATTTGAATTATCATATTTTTTTTTTTAATTCCAATTGTCTTAAAAATAAAAGATCTAACTAATTGTAACATATAGAAACGTTGATAAATTTTAAACTTATTTCCATTGTAAGAAAAGATGAAGTGTCATATTTTGTTAAAATAATGCAGTACAAAAATCCACAAACTGGCATATTTAAATAATTATTTTGCAAACTACATATAACTAATTCGTTAGATTATGAAGCATATAAAATAAAAGTTGAAATTTGTTAGAATTTAAACTATTGTAACTAGTCATATGTAGAAAACTTAATAAAGCTATTTTGGGTAATTTAAATAAAAATAAACGAATTATTTGAATTTACAATTTTCAAAGCAAATACTAAATACTTTTATATATATATTAAAATTCTTAGTTGGTTAATTTTCTCACTCTTATTCTGACTAGAAATTTTGATGAAGAATTTAAAAATAATATTTATTTTAAAGAAGACCGAGTCATGTGTTGATATACATAATTAGGTAAACTTTATATATATGTGAGAAAAATGGAAATGAGCTGACAGCTCACGCAAGTTACCTGAGCTGCAATTCATTTCCACTATCTCCAATAATATTTTTTAAAAAAATTCTTTTGTATTATGATCTCGATCCCCTAGAGTTCACTCTTACCCAATTTCTTGGGTTTTAACTTTGATTTGGTCCTCCATCAAGTTAATACAAAGTTAACGGTTTTCAATTAATACAACATTTTATATGCAGTTGATGAAAGAGTAAATAAACTCCAAAATTTAAGAAATTTAATCAGAAAGAAATTAAAGAGGTAGAGTTAACAATTGCAAAAAAATATTGAAGAAAAATCATAGGATCGTTATAGATTAGCTGCTAGCTCACGTAACTTTTCCTGAGCTGGCGGCTCACCTACAGTAATCCCACATATATATATATATATATATATATATATATATATATATATATATATATATATATATATATATATATATATATATATATATATATATATATATATATATATATATATATATATATATATATATATATATATATATATATATATATATATATATATATATATATATATATATATATATATTATGGAAATAAAAGAAAAGTTTGAAAATATTTTCTCATTCAAAACTGTTTTACTTTAGATTGAGGAAGCTTATAATTTAGTGTATTTAAGTACATAAAAATTTATAAACAGACAGAAATTAAATAAAATTGTTGCAAGACAGAGACATATATAAGTTCATAACATCACTAATAGTTCACAAATAAATATAAGTTCCTATCTTCTCTAATAATTTTATACAAAATAAATAATTTATTGGCATTTGTTAAATTTATGATAAAGCACCATATAACTTGTCTTCCTTATAATAATCTTCAAATTAAATTGTTTAAAGTGACCTTCCCATACTTAATAATTTATATAAAAAACATTAATCCATAAGTTAGGATGCAATGTATTTATATATATCTTGAAGCAATTCTAGACAGACATTCCCTTTATTTAGTTTGCTGTGACTATTATGATAATGTAATTTTGAGCTAATATTGCTATAATATTAAAATATAAAAAAAATGTAGAATTCTCAAGAGATTTGAAATTGCCGACCGAATGGATATTTATCTTTCTTCTATCTTTTAATTCTTTAATATTTATGACTTTTTCTCTTTTTTGCTTAATAATATAAGCAATTATTTTGATAATTAGTGTTTAAATTTATTTCCTCAACTTACTGAACAAATTCAATTATGATGAATTATGAAAGTTAGCTTTTAATGATCTTTAGATAATTTAATTATCATGTCTATCCCACTTTTTTGTTTAATAATATAAGATATGTTAAAAATAATTATTTTTAATAATTAGCATTTAAATCTTTTTCTTAGCTTACTAACAAACTTAATTAATTATGATCAATTACGATAATTAACTTTCAATGAGATATATTTTGTTACCTTAATATTTTAATCTTGTGACTTTTGCTTCATAAAATGTAATTCACAATGTAAAAAGAAAATAAAGGTTAAATTAGAAACAACAATGAATTAAATTTAAAAATATTCAAAATATCCTGTACATTTGTGAGGGAGCTTTTGGATAAAAGCATGTAGAGATAAGTACGAAGAAAAATAAAGTAAGATCAAAAAGAGACAAATGAGTGTAGAGTTAGCTTTTATAATGAAAAAACCCATGGGTGTTGTCTATGGTCTCTCTCTCTCTTTCCAGTGGTAGCTATGGGTTCATTACCATCCCTACTCCTGTTATTTCAGATAGTTTTAAAATTTTTAGAAAATTCTAAAATTCAGTATCTTATTTTTAAATTTAATATTTTTATCTGTGCCCTTTCTTTAGTAATATAGAATGCTGTTACATTGTATGGCCTAACTAGGGCGGAGCATAAAACCGAAAAAATTGAACCGAACTACAAAACTGAACCGAACCGATCGGTTCGGTTTATTCGTTTTTCGGTTCGGTTTAAAAACCGAAATTAATTACTGATTTCGGGTCGGATTTTGGTGGCTTTAGTTCCAACCGAAACCAACCGAACAAATAGAACTTTTGGAATTGTAGTTTATTTTTTTCTTTGATTTATTTTCAATGTGTTTTTCTTTTAAATTTTTAATGAAAAACATGTGATTGTTATTTTAATACGTAGAAAAAGAAAAAAATAGAAAGAAAATTATTATTTTTCCTATAAAATACACGCGTTTATCTCATAATTAGTTTCAAACCCTAAAAACCAAAAACCAAACCGAACCGAAAATTCTGTTCGGTTTTCACTCTTATTCAGTCAGTTCGATTTCGGTTTTATATGTTTGGTTCGGTTTTCGGTTGGATTTTTTTCTTAAAAAACCAAACCGAACCGACCGATACTTACCTCTAAGCCTAATCGATACAAAATACAGATTAGTATGAGGAAAAATTCTCATTCGTTATTAAGACAACATCTAACAGGGATAGTAGGTTCCTATGTAGGGATAGTAATAGATGCGTTGTCCACGGGTCAAAGTCTGAACCTTCCTATATAAAAGTTTAAATTAGAAAAATAATTTTTTTTAATACAAAACTTTATACAGAATAGACTAAAAATTGATCTGTGGACATGTCCATTATTATCCCTATGAATCCTATGGAAGACCAAGCCCAATGGTCAGTGCTATTTAGGGATGGTAATGGATGCATCCACGAGCCTATTTTTGGCCATCTCTATACAAAATTTTGAATTAGAAAAATGAAATTTTTATTTTTAATTCAAAATTTTGTATAAGACATGTCAAAACTTAAACCGTGTCCTAATGCTGCCAGAGCATGATTCTTCTGAAAATGGCAAGCAGCTGGCACCCTATCGTAAAGAAAGTACCTTTTACTTTCTAACTTTATAGAGAAGCTCTCGAGACGGCCAATATCTCGTGCTTTATGGGAAATTCTAAATGCGCACCATATTTTACTAGGAGCACCATTTTCCCCTATGTTTCAAATCACTTTACTATATAGTATGTGGTGCTCACTAGTAAAATGTGGTGCGCATTTAGAATTTCCCTTGCTTTATATGCCTTATTCATTTCTGTTTCTGTTTCCAACTTGCAATGTGGTCCACTGCACCAGGTCAGGGGAGTTTCCAAAGGAGCACACCCCTTTTCCTGGTGAGCCCGCTATCTATTCGCATGACCCTTAAAAAGTGGGCTTACTAGGAAAAATGGTGTGCTCCTTTGGCAACTACCCTGGTCAGTAGTCTTCATACAAATGTAGTATGATGATACCTAGTGAATTGGATATACATGAAGGTTCTTCTTCTAGCTAGAGCCAAAAAGGACAGCATATAAACAAACTCATCCCCTCTTCATAGATCACAAAACCCACCCCTAAACCTACATGCACTAACTGCCGAGGAATGGCGGCGGCTCAACACGCTATCTGTGCAACGGCTCTCCTCTGCTTGCTGGTGGCTACAAGTGAGTGCAACGACACCAGATACACCGTTCTCTCTACTAGTTATTTCCTTCATCTTTTTTTCTTCTTCATGCGTGTCCTAAAAACTAGCGCTGGTCAATGTTTAAAATAGTGATAACGGTAACGTAATGTTTTTGTCTTTCTCAGGTTATGTCGCATATATCGTAACACATAACGTGAGCTATGCAATTTCTTATTTATTTAATAAAAATAAATATAAAACTATATAAAATAATTTTTATAAATTAAAAAATAAATTTAAAATATCTAAAAAAATATAAAACCATTTTGTAATATATAATTTATTCTAATTTTATATTAAGTTTTACAATAATTTTCACATATCTTCTTAAATTATATTAAGTCTACAACCGTAATTCTATTCATTATTTAAATAAGAAAGCAAGATTCTAATTTTTTTTATTTCAATTCTAGTTTGATATAGTTTTTATTTTTTAATGTTTAATTTATCTTATTTATAATTGTTGGTTTAAGTTTAGTTAAAAATTTAATAGAATCAACAAGTAAAATATTCAGCAACTGGACGATAAATACAAATGAACAAGGAAACAAACTTAAATTAACAAATTAGTAATTCCACAAGCAATCAAACAAACCAACGACTAATTAAGTAAGAAAATTACAGTAATTTGCAATAATCAAAATAATAATCAACAACAATATATAAATTACTAAACAAATAATTGTAAATAACGCAACATAACATAATTTAACGTAACGTTATGTAATATAATATAAAATAATATTAAAAACGTACTGTTACGGTGCACTGAGTTATTTCCAGTTGTTACGTAGCGCAATATAATGGGTTTTATAACACGTTATTTCAACATTGGCACTGATAATTAGCTACTTGAAAATGGAAAGCTTCCGAATGGGTGGACTATCCGTTGTCGGGGACGAGATGCTGCAGCTACATTCCAGTAGAGAACTGCAATCCAGACAGCCAGGTGGCAAACAATGCGTGCAGGGACGTGTGCCACTATGGCGGATGCAGGAGAGGCGGTCAGTGCGTGTACATGAGACGGGGCCTGGGCCGAGCCTGCCATTGTAACTGTTAGTCAATGAAGATGATAATGCTTGTTCTACATAGTTATCTGAGATAAAAAAAAAAAAAAATACTTTTTCTCGGGCGTTACTAAAGGAGCACACCATTTTTCCGAAAGAGCTCACTTTTCAAAAAAATGAACTATTTAGCATAAGTGCTCCTTTGGAAACTCCCCTTATCCTCTTGGTACTGTGTGATGCCACCCGTGTCCAATTTGTGGTGGTGGTGGCCAGTCTTTGTCATCGACAGTTTTAAGAGCACGCTCGGACGGTAGGTTGAATTGCTCTGCTCTGTACGCGCTGAAGCTGATGTCGGATTCATAACATTCTTCGTACACACCACTTTAAGGCCATCACTTTAGATACTTCAATTGAAATTTAGCTCCGAAAGCGTACAACAAGCAACTAGATAGTTATTTGAAAAGGAAAATTCTAAAATTTTAAAGATAGTACTTTTCATTAAGACTCCATGAAAAAGGCATTTGAATCAATGCGCATAGATCATTAAGATAAGGGATTACTGTAGGTGAGTCACCAGTTCAGAAAAAGTTATGTGAGGTAGCAGCAAAACCATAATGATCCAATGATTTTTCTTCTCTTTTTTTTTTACAATTACTATCTCTATCTCTTAACTTGTTTCAGATTAAATTTCATAAATTTTAGAGTTTATTTACCCTTTCATCAAGTGCATACAAAAATTTTTATTCATTGAAAACCGTTAATTTTGTGTTAACTTGATGGAGGATTAAATCAAAACTAAAATCCAAAAAATTAGGTATGAGTGAACCTTAAAGGGTCGAGATCATAATCTCAATTTTTTTTTAAAAAATATTATTGAAAGTAGTGGAAATGAACTGCAGCTCAAGTAATTTGCGTGACCTGTCAGCTCATTTCCATTTTTCTCTTAAGATAATATACTATCAGGTAGTTATCAATAGATATTATATATATATATAGATTATGCATGTTCCTAACATTATGATAACTGTAACTAGACAAATTTCAGGGGAAAAAAAACAATAATGGTGACCTCTCAAAGGCTAGCATTTATGTAACTCTAATTTCTTTTAATGAAATTAATTGATATAAATACCTTTTCTTTAATGAACTTCATGTATAAATACCCTCCTACCTCTACCACTAGAGGGGGATTGATTAGAAGATAGAGAGAGACAGACATCTCGAGTGATTCTAATCTCTTCCTCATTAATAAAGTACTCAATGATGGCCATTTTCCAATCAACTGAAACTCGTTACTTCTTTGTACTTTCTCTGCAAATTTCAATTATCTTTTCTTATTCATTATCAAGTTTATGTTGAGCTTCATCTGAACAATTTAGTCTGACGAATTTTAATGCAAATATTTTGCATAATCTGTGTTAATCATTGAGCATTCTAATCAATCATTGCATACACGGTTCAAGGGTTGATAAAGCCAACAAAACCCTCCCCATACAGAACATGCGTGAGTGCAAAACCCATCACGTGAAGCTGAGGACCTAAATGCCCATGCTACCCATGGCGAACTCCAAGAACTCGTCCATTGCATTAATACTCTTATTCAAGTCCCGGAGAATGCCCGAATACCAAAGCTAATGGAGAAGAGTACTGATTCCCTTGTGCATAGGAGCCCAACCAACTATCTCAAGGCCCAAGGCAATTATGGCGATCTACCGCCACCAGAAAAGACCAACCGACATCTCAAATTGTCCAAACAATCTCAAGTCAACAAAGAAGAGGAGCCAACCTTAACCCACCACAAGAAAGCTCACGAATATTCATAATCCTAGTTTGAAGACCTTCATCCCCTGGCCAAAGCTTTACCCCAGAAGAAATTCGGGTTCAAGCAATCAAATTTGGGCCAAAGTATGATGGCACGCCGGATCCATCTAACTATATTACCAGCTATTGTATCGCGATGTAGCTCCAAGATGCTATAGGTGACATTCATTTTCTCCATGACTTTGAATAAGGGAGTAAGGCGCCGGTATAATAGTCTCTCTTTTGGATCCATATACTCTTTTCGCCAAGTATGTTCTAAGTTCAATCACCAATTTCGGCGCGAGCAAGATCACAAAGAAGAGTGTTACATCCGTCATTGGAGAACAAGTTCCTGTTGAGTCACTCTGCAAAAAAGCTCCAAACTGAGTGGTCCTCCGATATAGTTTTTGCTGCCCTAATCAGCAAGGTGGGGCACAGTGGGATTTAAAATTTTACTGGAAAGTGCAAGCCCATGATGCTTTTCCAGCTCGTCATGTAGTTAATAAGTATATAGGATTAGATGAATCGGACCTTGCCTTTAATAATCAAGAATTTAGGAGGGCAAAAAAATAGGTAGATATGAAGTCTAAAGAATATAGACAAAATCTTCCAAAGTGCCATCACGATCCTTGATGGAAGAATACTGAATCAACAAATATAGGCCCTAAATGCACCTCGGACCAAGATTCTGAACCAAAGAAAGAATGATTCCTCCTTTGACCACCACAGTAGATCTGAACGTATATGAATAAAAGGGCTTCCTGACAGTTCTATGATGTCATTGGGATGTGAGCATGGCTTCGAAAACTGCTACTAGCTCTATAAGGATATCGAGAATCTCATTTGATGAGATCATGTTACTTCATCGACAATGAGATAGCGAAGAGGCAGTCAGATAGCCCTCTCCTAAAATCTTTCAACGGGATGATTGGATTAATCTAGCAAGACAGAAAGTTTATACTGTAAGTTGTAACCTCCCTAAAGAGGAAAGCTACTAGACTGCTCAATTATGCATCCAATAAAGTACACGGCCATATGCGCCACGAATACATAGACTGCTCAACAATGTGCCCAATAAAGTAGACGACCATATGCTCTGCGAATACATGGCATCGTGTATATTTAGTGCCTTGCCTTTGTGCCCAATAGGTACTAAGTCCTTTGAATAGCAGCTTCATCTTTTCCTTCTTTAATAAAATAAATACTATTATTGGTACATTGCTCATAGATGACTTATTCAGCAAAATGCCCACTTATTTGGTGAAAAGCCTATTAATTTAGTGAAAACCCACTTATTCGGCAAATTGTCCTCTTATTTAGCGAAGTGCTCACTTACTCCGCAAAAGCCCACTTACTCGACAAAATGCCCACTTGGCTAAATGCCCATTTATTCGGTAAAAGACCCACTTATTTGGCAAAATGCCCACTTATTCGGTGAAATGCCCACTATTTCGTAGAAGCCCACTTACTCGAAAGAGTGCCCATTTACTCGGCGTAATACCCATTTATTCAGTAAAATGCCCACTTCTTCAGCAAAATGCCTACTTAGTCAGCGAAATCCCACATATTTGGTGAAATGCCCAGCTATTCGGTAAAAAGCCCAATTAGTCGGCAAACTATCCACTTACTCATTGAAAATCCTTATGTATGATGAATGTCCACTCACCGACTTATTCAGTAGACGAGCCCGTTCAGTGAAAGCTTACGGCGCAAGTTCGTAGGTCCTTAAAACGAAGGACTACTGAGTGGGCCTTACCAACCGAATACGGCTCAAATTGTCAGAGCTTGCCATAGATGTTATAACTGGCCAAGACCTGAGGCCATGCTCAGGGGCTCTCCGCTTAAAACCAAGCTGCAAGACGACAAGTCCAATAAGCAAATGATTTGGTCCAGAGCCGTGTTCATTACTTTAGCGAGTGCCCAACAAGTACTTGGCAAGTACATATCCAAGTCGACTTTGTGTAATTTATGTACTTCCTACTTATTTTGGCCTTACATCTATCAAATGTGCCCAACTTAGATTTATGCAAAGCACAACTCTGTACTAGAACCGCTCAAATAACTCGACCCTACATCTATTAAAGACGATTAGCGAGTTGCTAACAAAAAAAGAAATACAACAAGAGCATGATGCAAGTGAAAGCGGAGAAAGACAAGTAGACAATATTCAAGCAAAAGTTCATTTTTATTAAAAAGAGATTATTACAAAGTTGGGGAAACTCGGACTTTCAAATTTTAAAATTCAAAGATGCGTAGAATTGCTCCAATTTGAAAGAGAAGACTTAACTATCTTACTTAGAAGCAAGTTATTATCTACTTTGATATTACTCTTTCGAATGAAGCGGACTGATCCACACGTGAAGGCTGAGCCCCTCAAGAAGGAGTCCTTTCACTCTATATTGCTAACGCTCAACCAAAGTACCTGAAGACTTTGGGGCCTGGAGGTCTCCAAAGCGAGAGTTGGCTTCAACGAAGCAAGAAAACTTGTGATACCTCTTTGCACATTAGGATGGGGAATAGTTAAGAATCGGGCAACTTACTGGATCCTCCCGAGAGCTCAAAAAGAAATTCACCAGTATTCATTCGTAGTCGGAAGTTGATATTTACTTGACGGTATTGATGTCATTAGACAACAAGCGACAAAACTAGCGCTACCACTTCGAGAACCTATTTTTGGTATAGTTCTTTTATCTATAATGAATCAAAGAGAGGCCTCAAGCTATTTATAGAGTTTCCATGGGGGCTGAAAATCTTTGAACGACAAGACAAGGCAGATATGAATGAGATGTTCTCTCTCCTCAATATCACCTCTGCCATACTATTGGCAGAATCCAAATTGATGGTAGATCCTGACCATACACTTTGGCATGTAGATTCGAAGTAGTGCATGAGGCAGTCTCCATGTGTCTGCGCCAGTTTTCATGTAGCGGTTACTAAATTGTTTGTACCTATCATAATACCACCTTAATAATTATCATGGCAACAATTAAGGAGGCAATTTAATGCCTAAAATACGAAGAGATTTCTATTAGTCATCTTCTCCAAAGAGTTTACAGCAAGTCACCCTGAACAGTGCAATAGGTTGCTTCCAAGACAACCAAGTAGCAAACAACCTCCAAGACACATCAAGTCGGTTGAGACAATGAATACTCGAAGAGCTAGGTGGACTAAACTCAGGGGCGGGGATTATGTTGACATGTCAATTCATGCAATTTAGGCCCACGAGGAAGGCCCAATGGTAAAAAAAACCCACACGTTCAAGATCTGTTTATAAACCAACTAAATGTCGGGTGAAGTCTTAACACTTTCAAATTTCCAATAATAGGTGTGGGGGGATCACCTCTATGTGCATCCATAGAAAGAGAAGATATTTAACATATTTTCACCTAATATTATCCTCGTACCTCTACCAGAGGGGACGATAGATAAGAAGACAGAGAGAGAGAGTCACCTCGAGTGATTGTAATCTCTTACTCATCAATATAGTATTCGTTGAAAGGATCATTTCCTTCAAGGAAGTAGGTCAAGATTCTTCTCGACCGAACCTTGTTACCTCTTCTTTATTATTAGGTTTGTACTGAGTTTCGATCGGGCAATTTAGTCATACGAATTTTAGTACAAAAGGAAAGAAATTGGTTTATTTCTCAAAGGTCATCAGAAACAGATAGCTTTTGAAGGGTACAAAGATTAAATTCTGCTCAAAACCATCCGTTTTAGAAGGAAGGTAAGTGCAGTTTAAACTATATAATTACAATAAGCTGGAGATTTTATGGAGTGCTGGCTTATGAGACCAATGCAAAGTGTGATCCTTACAACAACAGAAAGAGGAAGATAAGAAGCCCAAAAGCATTATACAAAACTGTAACATTGAAATATTATTAAATAAAAAAAACTATTTTTCTTAAAAGAATAAAAAAAAATAAACATGATAACAATTATAATATTATTGTCTAACAAATCTGATATTTTACTATCTTGAAATTTTTTGTTTATCTAAATACTAGCTAACTGACAAATTTAGTTAGTTTGGATTTAGTTAATTTTAAACTTATTCTACCTTAACCTAAATTTCTAACTAAAAACTAAAAACAAACTAAACAAATTGAACAATAACAAAAATAAAAAGACAGAGAAGGAGGCTTTTCTCTGTTCAATGCAGAGAAGAGAAAAAGGGGAGAGAGAGAAGAACAAATAAGAAAAGAACAGAAAGAGAAAGAGAGAAAGGGAAGAAAAAAAATCTCGCAGTCAATTTTCAGAACTGAATTTTGAAGCAAGTATTATTTTTAATTTAATCTTTTTGCATTTTGATTATCTGTATTAGAAAAATATGTTATTAACTTTCCTGTCGTTAATAAATTTTATAATGCTAATAGCCTCAGAAGGAATTCGTGAAGCTTTATTTGTACTTAATGTTTGAGTTAGTCTAGACTGACTGTATATCTCTCCACAAACATAGAAATTGATTAAAAAAAAAAAGAGTTTTGATGTATATATATATATATATATATATATATATATATATATATATATATATATATATATATATATATATATATATATATATATATATATATATATATATATATATATATATATATATATATATATATATATATATATATATATATATATATATATGAGAAAACGGAAAATTCACTGACGATGAAGGGAGTTCCTTCACTGCTGCTTAGGTGGCCCAATAAAATTATTACACGTGGCGCCACTCAAGATAACAAATAAAATAATTTTCTTAACCGTTTTTTGAGTGACGCCATGTGTAATAATTTTATTGGGTCATCTAAGCGGTGATAAAGGAACTTCCTTCGTGAATTTTCCGTTTACTCTCTCTATATATATATTTTTGTTTTATTTTATTTTATTTTTTAAATAAAAGGAACCTGCAGGTCAATAAACAGATGCTGCCATCTCTTGTACATGTAGTGTTAAAGATTTTACCTATAATGAATAACATCCAAAGTATTTCATGACCTTACATAACAAAAGCGATTACATGCTACGTACAACGAAAAATATTACATGACCTTACATAAAATATTAGCGAAATATGAAGTAGCTAGGCATGTAGTCATGAATGTTGCTACGCCATAGTCGGCCATGCCAGTAATCTCCAATGTGGTCCTCGATCGTCTTCCTCCATCATGGCGTCTCTCTCCTCGGTAGCCCCTATGCACATCCGTCCCACAATTTCCTGGCCATCCATCGTGCACCTCTTTGGCCTGGTTTTCGAGTGAGTCCGAAAAGATAGCTATTCAAGAGCTGATGTCACTAAATGTAGCTGCTAAACAATCACCAAGTGAATGGGAGTGTCCCTGAAAGTTCTAGTGTTTCGCTCCCTCCAAATATTCTAGCAAATAGCGGCCACAATTCTCGTCCTAACAAAGTGATTCTGTCTTGTGACCCCCCCTATTGATATTTATTGTTAGCTTATCTGCACACTCTTCCCATATCTTCTCTGTGAAATCACACTAGAGTGTGATGAGTGTTGTGTAGGGATGGTAATGGACGCATCCACGGGCTAAATTTTAACCATCCCAATGCAAAATTTTAAATGAAAAAAAATAAATTTTTTATTTTTAAATCAAAATTTTGTCTAAAACGGACCAAAAATTGACCCGTGGACATGTCTATTACCATCCCTAGTTTTCTGGTTTTGCTGTCCTCCCTTCACAATCGCACATGCTATGACAACCCCTCCTTTGGAAGTTATTCCATGTAAGTTTTGTGTATTTTGCTAATAGCCATAAAAAGCTCCAGACCCTTGGGGTTGTTCGCAGCAGAAATTTGCTTCCCTTCCATTGAATACAACTTAGATTTCAACGAAAGTGAATAAGAAAAAGAACAAACGAGAGGATTTATAATTATCGCTCTCTTTTACAATAAAACGTGGGATCTCGTAGCGATGAGATCTATCAAGTAGTTCCTTTTGACGATCTGACGACGATAATCTTCTCTCTTGAAGATGACGGTCAACTTGATCTTGATCTTCTCTAGTCTTCACGAATTCAAGGCTCTCACGCGTAACTAGAATTCTCCAAGATGCGAAAAAGATGATCGAAAAGATCTCTAGGGCTTCCTCAAAGGGGTATTTATAGCCTTAGGATGATATGAGAGTTTCTATTTAAATAGAATTTGTATTCATCAAGATTTCTAATCAAATATCTTAGTTTTGATTTAAATCTCTTGATTTAGAGTTCTGATTGGACTTAATTTGGGTATTGGATAAGTCCAAATCTTAATCTCAATCAATTTATGATTCTCGTTATCTGCTCACGCAATCACATCAAGACACGGCGCTAAGAAACCAGAATGCGGAGCTATTGATTAGCTCCGCGTTTTACTCATACGCGGGGCTAAAAATAGCCAAACGCGGAGCTACTAAGTTAGCTCCGCGTTCTGTTGTGGAAAACCCTATTTTACTTGGAAATTTTCACTGCCAACAGAACCCCCTCCAAAGTTTTCAAAATGACTTAAAAGTTTAGCAAATTTTGAAATATTTTGGATCTTCAAACTGGAACGCGGAGTTAAAACACCAAGTTATCTTCACGTTTTATGTACTTGCGCGGAGCTAATAGCCTCGCATTTCAATAGGTAACTGCTCAGTAATTGCTCCGATTTTCGCGCCGAATACTAAGGGGCGGGTTTTCTCATTTAAATAGAGTTTTTAACTCTTCTTCCTCACTTCATTCGAAAAATTTTAGGCGACCAGAGCTCTCTGCACGTGGTACAGTGTCACCAACGCTGACGTGCCCAACTTCTCCATCAACCGGAGTTGTTGCAAAGAAATAGATGCCTTTTACTCTAGCCGCAAGGGTGCTAAAAGAGTAAGAGTGAAAAGAATGGACGAATTCTTTGGTGCAGCGGCTGACCCATCAGATGTTGGCGACTCTGATGATGATGACGATGATGGTGATGATGACGACGCTGATATTGGAGGTGCTCCCCAACCCGTAGTCACTCATTCCCGGAGTCCGACCGTCAAACGCCGCGGAGCCCCTAGAGAAGGGCCTGCTAAAAAGAAGAAGAAGTTGGCTCCGGAAACTCTAGTAGTCCCCCAAGCGGCAGCTGTCCAGTTTTCCATGGACCTGCTGGCCTCAACTCTGCGATCTGGGTCGGCAGAGGAGATTATGCCCGGTGAAGCCCCTAACTCTCCTGATACTCCAGTTCGCCTATCAACTGAAGATTCTAGTGAGCATGCTGCGACGCAACCGTTAGGTGGCGAGACGGGTATGCTCTTGGAAACGACGACAGCTCCTCCTTCAAGTCCAACCACAAAACTTGTATCTCTTGGTATGGTTCTCTCAGATTTTATATTCTATCTTCTGTTCATTTTTTCTATATTATATGTAACACTCCTTGTTTGCTTTCTGAGATGCAGGTAGTCAACTCCATTCCCCATGCACTCAACTACCAGGGTGGAGTCCAAGGAGCTGGTCGACTATTCTGGCACCGTCGGCTCAGTGGGTGGTCTGGATAGTTCGGCGGAGGAGTTTGGCGTAGATTATTTCACGCTAGCTCCTCTCTTTGTTCCTACTTAAGCTCCTTCAATCGACGAACTTGGGAGCGATGATAGGACAGAGGTCGTTGTCGCGGTCGCAGCAAGAGAGGCCCCCTATCTCCAAGTCTACCATCTCCAACACCAGCGGTCTGCTCCAAGGAAACGTTTCCAGTGGTTGTTGGTGTGCCCTCTGCTCCTCAGCCAACAATATTGACGCCGTTAACGATAATGGCTGTCGAGACACCGGTGACTCCTCCCGCTCCAAGCCATCTGCCAACAGGAGATGAGGAAATTTTGAAGTTCTCGTTCGAAGCCACTTCTACCACAGGAGGAGTTTCGGGTGAAGATATTCCATCATCTACCCCTGCTGGTGGTGCTGCTCGAATGACTTGTACCAGCGATATTTCGCCTCGGGTTCCTAGTTCTGCAAAGTCTTTATTGGCTCTACTGGCCCCTCATGTCATGAATCTAGTACAGGGACGGGCTTCTTCTTCCTCGACTCCAAAAGAAGCTACTCCTCCCTCGACGACATCTTCCCTAGCACTGCCTGCTTTGAATTTAGACACTGCTGATCCTCTTGAGGAGTTCATCAATCACAGTATCAACGATTTTATGCGGCTTCTAAGGAGATGTATTGGGATGATCCTGGACGGAAGAGATTTCCTTAATCTTGGACGTCCAATGTTGTCCAGTTATCTGGATAACATTGAAAGGATCGGGGGACGTGACCGAGCAGCTCCTTATCGGGCCTGCCTAGAAGCTTTAGAGGAGCAGGTGAATACGCTAAACATAGTTCGCCAAGCGGACGTAGAAGCGATCACTGAGATCGAGTTGGTGCGGCTTCGGGCAGAGTTAACAGCTCGTCAAGAGGAGTTGAGGTGACAGGAAGAAGGATGGTCGCGGGAGTTGGCGGAGCTACAGGCCGGCCATGAGTCAATTCTTAGGGGGCTGGAGATGGTGGACTTTGAGATTGAGGGGAGCCAGGCCGCCATCTTAAGAGCCTGAGAGACTATCGCTAAGGCCCAAACTATTTTAGAAGCCTTCGAGTCTCGGCTAGGAGAATTCGTCAGGAGACGGGAAGAGTTGATCCTTCAACAAGGACAGCTCGAACAGGAGGGCATAATAAGAGGCCGTGCTATTGAAGAATCTCATCAGCGGTTGACCCAGCAACTCGCAATAAATGACGATGATTTGCTCCGGCAAGCTCAACGCTCTGTGGAAGAGACTCGTCGTCGAGTTATTGATGAGACGACAAATAAGTTGAAGTTTTTGGGAGAATCATAACTCTCTTTTTATTTATTCATTCTTTATTCATTTATAAGAAGAATTCACCAACTATTTGAATTCTTTCATTTATTTCATTCTTTTTGTAACTTCATTCTTTTGATTTATGAATAAAGATAATTCTTTTGATTCCTTTATCTGTTGGCTACAAAATTTGCTTGCACAACAAATAACTTGTCATCAAAATAGTTCATCGTTTTTGGTAAAACAATCCAAGGCTCATTTGTGTAACTTAGATTGTTAATACCGACCGGGTTGTAATTATTAACCTCGGTAAAGCCCTTTGAACAGAGCTAAATGATAGTTTGGTGAAAGTGTTTAACTACTTACACCAGGATGATCGGGTCAGGACCATTAACTTAGAAAGAGGCGCCTAATTGCACATGCCTTAGTTTGATGGAGGCAGTTCAAGATTCTTATGCGTAATTTGAACTGCACATACCAAAATGATCGGGCCATGATCATCAGATTTTGGCAGAGGCGCCTAATTGCACATGCCTAGTCCAAGTGCTCATATGCGTAACTTGAACAAGTGGATGGTTATACTTCTAGGGATATGAACCAGATGTGATAGTAAATCTATCACCATTCTGGTTTATTAGGCATAGTACTTCTTCAAAAATTTGGCATTGATCGGCATCATCATCTTGTTACCATCCTGGTTCATTAAGCGATAGGTTCAACTAGAGTATACCGTCTCCACAATGAACGGTCCTTCCCACTTGGGTTCAAATTTACCCTTAGTTTTGTGGGTTAGAATCATTGGCATTTTAATAGCCAGAACTAAGTCTCCTTATTTAAAGGTCCTTGGTTTAACATTCTTATTGAACGCTTGCGAGATTCGGGCTTGATACAACTCAATTTGTTGTTGAGCCCGGAGATGTTTTTCATTCAATGCTTCTAGTTCTCGCAATTTTTGTTGATGGCGTTCTTCTGTCTTCATCTTTGTGGCTAGGGCCACTCTTAATGATGGTATCTGGACTTCAAGAGGCAGGACGACCTCACTTCCATAAACTAAGGTGAAAGGGGTAGTTTTTATTGGGGTGCGAACGGTGGTGCGATAAGCCCACAAACACTCTCCCAGGTTTTCATCCCAGTTTTTTTTGTTGGAGGAGACGAACTTTTAAAGCAGTTTAATAATAGTCTTATTAAAGGCTTCGGCCAATCTATTTGCCGCAGGGTTATATGGCGTTGAAGCAACATCTCTGATCCTGAACTTATCACAGAATCTTGAGAACTCCTGGCTGATGAACTGTGGTCCATTATCGTGAATGATTCTTTGGGGGACGCCAAAACGGTAAATAACATGATGCTTAATGAACTTAATCACATCCGTCGTTTTTACCTCTCTCATAGGCACGGCTTCGGCCCACCTTGAAAAATAATCGGTTATTGCGAGAATAAATCGATGTCCTCTGGACGACGGGGGAGTTATCGGCCCCACAATATACATTCCTCATGCCTCAAATGGTCAGCTAGCAACAGTACTGTGCAAGTATTCTGGGGGTTGATGGATAAAATTAGCATGTACCTGGCATGCATGACATCGTTTAGCGTATGCCATTGCATCGATAATCATCTTTGGCCAGTAGTATCCTAGCCTTCTTATGCGGTTCCCGAATTTTGGACCAGGCTGGTGAGCTCCACACACTCCATCATGCGTTTCTCTCAGCACTTCATCTGCTTCTGCTTTTGATATGCAGCGTAGCAGGAGACCATCACTTGACTTTCTGAATAAAGTTTGAAGCGTATGATCATAATAAAATCTTTGAGCCTTCTTTTTTATCGAGGCGACTTCTTTTGGACAACATCCCATATAGGGCGTAATCCACAAATGAAAATCGCCAATCACGGGGTTCCAAAGTTAAGCCTATCTGGCACACTTCCCTGTTTTGAAAAATCGTATCCGGATGAAGGAGTTCTCTGCTACCAATAGCGATACTTTTAGCCGTACCCGGTGAGATTGCCAGTGTTGCAGCTAATGCGGCAAGGGCATCCGCATAGACGTTCTCATTCCGAAATACGTGATAGATATAAAACTGTTCAAAATATCCTACTAGCTCGATGGCTAGCTGATGATAGGGGATGAGGGCTTCATGTCTGACTTCATATTCGCCTGTCATCTGGTTGACAATGAGTTTAGAGTCTCCATATACCTCTAGATAGTTCACCCCCAGTTGCAGAGCCATTTTTAAGTCAATAATGAGTGCGTTGTATTCCACCACATTGTTTGTGCATGGCTCTGTTAATGAGTAACCATTAGGCAGTATGTATTTATGTGGGGAGATCAGTACAACCCCCACTCCAGCAGCAGACCGTCTGGCAGCACCATCAAAGAACATCTGTTATTGTTGTTCTTTGGTAGTTGTGTTAGCCTCTGAAGTCTATTTAGAGCTGGACCAAATTGGATGATCTGCTAGGAAATCGGCGATCGCTTGTCCCTTCATTGCTTTTTGAAGAACCAAGTGTATATCATACGGCGATAACAATAATGCCCATTTCGCCAATCGGCCGTTTAAAGACCCTGCTTTGGTCATTAGGATTTTCAAAGGATTAACCCGTGAAATGATATGAATTGTTTGCCCTGAAAGATAGTGTCGCATCTTCTGAATGGCGAACACTAAGGCTAAACATTCTTTTTCAATCGGAGTATACCGATGCTCGGCTCCGATCATTGTCCGGCTTAAGTAATAAATGGCGTGTTCATGGCCGTGCTCATTATACTGAGCAAGTAATGCTCCTAACGCATTATCCATGACCCTTACATATACGAGGAATGGTTGCCTAGGGACAGGTGCCATGAGAACGGGAGGTTTGGTAAGGTATTCTTTGAGATCGTCAAACGCCTGTTGACATGCCTCATCCCATACAAAGGAAATCTCCTTTTTCATGAGTCTGGAAAACGGCTGGCATCGTCCTGATAGGTTAGAGATAAAGTGCCGGATATATGCTGCATGCCCTTAATTCTTTAAGATTGCGGGGAGGCAGCATCTCGTTGATCGCTTTTACTTTTTCAGGATCAAAGAAAATTCCTTCTGAGGTAACTATGAATCCAAGGAATTTTTTACTAGACACTCCCATGAA